>JALLPH010000275.1:0-23480 GCA_036939855.1 Cyclotella choctawhatcheeana
CCCAATACTTGTCATAACATATACTATTAGAATAATCAATAAAAAAGGGGGGTTCCTAACCCTGCTGTTGATGAACAAGTTTGAAGATTCAATGCAATCGGAGTGGATCTTCTTCTGAGAGGCGAGGATTATTTTTTTATTAGAGTACTGATTCCTACGTTGAATTGCTTAGATATGCGAGATCTGAAATCTTTGTGTTTTTGGGTTCTGATTGGATGTTCTGGATGTGGATCTTAAGATTTTTTCCCCCGCCTCATCCAACCATCGCTTCCTTATCCCTTATCCTGCCTCCACAAAACTTCGTCGGCATTTTCATTGAAACAGATAACATTATGTCGACGTATCAGCACGGTGGTTCGAGGTACATTGGTAAGTTCGTGGTAATCGATGCGTGCGTGTACTGTCTCTTCTTCACTCGTTGAATTTGTGGAAAGTTACCGGAAAGATAAGATTCAGAGTAGAATAGATCCATCATCCTTCATGCATCTTTTATCATATATGTTGTTTCCACACTTTTATCTTCACGAGAGGATGCATGCTTGATGCTGTTTTGGCACATACTCGACTGACGTTGCGAGAGTTAATTCCATAACATATTTCTTCTAACAAATTGATTCTATGGTACCTATTTGCCGTAATGACGCAGACGAAGAGGCCGAGCCTCTCAATACTTCGCCCTACGCCCCCTCACGCATTGATGATGCCCAATCTCCCTTCAAAAAGTGGTCATTCCGTCTGGGGATGATCACTCTTGCCGCCATTGCTGGCTATTCTGCCTTCCAGTCATCAAATGCATCAGTGCAAGTAAGTGATGTTGCTATGTTGACCCACCATCATGATCATCATGTATCATCAAAATCTGGAAAATCGAAGAAGGATGTGACTGAACTAAAGAGCTCCCCAACGACTGAACTCTTTGATGACGATCGTAAGTAGTGCTTTTTCACCTATTTTATAGTTGAGGTTATTATTCATACCTGAAATTTCATATGAATATCCAACACACTCAAATCATGGCAGGCCGTTACATTAGCCGAGACTTTGATGCTCGTTCCACCTTCTCCAACTTCCTACCTGGTGTAGCAGGGGTCTTTGGCAAACCAATTTGGGCATTCTATGTCAACCGTGGTCAAGCATTGGCCTGTTTTGGAGTCGCATCCAAAGATTTCCCCCTTCTAGAGTTCCAAACTGCCAATAAAGCCTATCAAATGACACCTTATGTTGGATTCAGGACCTTCATTGTGGGTGAGAGGAGTGGCAACAAGAAGAAAGAGGGAGAAAGCTTCATCATGGAGCCTTTCAGTCCTGAGAATTCCAAGATGAGTTTAGACGACGATGATGAGTCTAAACCGGAGAGGACTATGTATACCGGTACTAATGAGTTGGAGATTGTTGAAGAAGATGATGTGCATGGAGTTACCACTTCAGTCAAGTATTTCGTGCTCCCAGAGGAGACTTTTGGTGCTCTAGTGAGGACTACTACTATTACAAACACTGGTGAAGATGACTTGACCTTTTCGGCTTTGGATGGACTTGCCAAGATGGAGCCCACTGGAGGGAAGATGCAGTGGGGCTTGAAGAACATTGGACGTACTCTAGAAGGTTGGATGGGCGTGTACCACGCCGATGATACCCTCACTCTTCCCTTCTATCGTATGTCTACTGAACCTGGGGACACGGCATCTGTTAAGATTGAAAAAGAGGGTCACTACTGCATCAGTTTCATTGAGGGAGACTACACTCTTTTACCTATTGTCTACGATACCGATAAGGTTTTTGGTTTCTCTACTACACTATCTTCTCCCGATGGTCTGAATTCAAAAACTATTGAAGAAATTGTGTCGAGCCCCCAATACGGTGATGCCAAGACTTCCGCTGCATTTGCTGCTGTTCAAAAGATGAAGTTGGCTCCCGGAGAGAGTGTCACTATCACTTCGTTTTATGGGAGAGCTGCTGTTGTTGAGGATGTGCCCAAGATTGCTAAAATCGTGAGCAAGAAAGGATATGCTGCAAAGAAGTACAAGAGAGCCAAGGAACTGATGAGCGAACTTACTGCCAGTGTTGAGACACACACCGCCAATCACCTCTTTGATGGTACCATCAAACAGAACTATTTGGATAACAGTCTTCGTGGTGGCATACCCCTTATTCTTGGAGACATGGATGAAAATTCTCGCTCCTCCAACTATGATGAAGACCCTCGTCTCAAAGTCTATCATGTCTTTTCCCGTATCCATGGTGATTTGGAACGTGACTACAATGACTTTAACATTGATCCTACATACTTCTCTCAAGGCCCGGGTAACTACCGTGATGTGGCACAGAATAGGAGAAATGATGTGGTGTTCAATCCACGTATTGGATCCTTCTGTATCAAACAATTCCTTTCTTTTATTCAAGCTGATGGATATGAACCTCTCACTGTTGAAGCTGTTGCTTTCATTGTCAATGATATAAACCAGGCGTCACGTATTACCGATGTTATCGCTGATGGCGAAAAGAGTGCAGATATCATAATGAATATTCTATCCGGAGGTGTCTTCCGTCCTGGTCAACTTCTCCAGCTCTTCGATCAGATTGGGGTCAAACTACGTGTTTCCCCCGAGCGTGCTGTCGATGAAATACTTGCCATTGCTGAAGAGACACCTATGGCAACATTTGGCCAGGGGTACTGGTCGGATCATTGGGACTACTACTTGGATCTCATCGAGGCATACACTGCGATTTACCCTGATGGTGTTGAGGCACTCATGTACGACACTGAACTGCCATACTTCTTCTCCACGGCCACTGTTAAGCCTCGCAGTGAGAAGTATGTCGTGGATAAAACATTTGATGGGAAATCTGAGCACGTGTTACAACTTGATGCAACAGAGTTTGATCTGGATAAGGTGGCAGAGCAAGAAGCTTTCCGCAGTAACAAGACTGGTCTGATTGCGAATGATGCGAACTGGCAACGCACAGGTGACCAAGGAAAGAATGGAACTATGAAGAGCAGCGCAATCGCTAAGTTGTTCCTTCTTGGCTCTATTAAGTATGCAACACGCGATGCGTATGGTATGGGTGTTGAGTATGAGGGAGGAAAACCTGGGTGGAATGATGCTATGAATGGATTGAATGGGTGAGCTCAATGTGCTTTTGGTGTGCCAATCGTAATTTATCATACTCTCATTTGAATTCGTCTCGTTTCAATAGTATGGTTGGATCTGGTATGCCTGAGACCTTTGAATTATCTGAACTTCTCAAGTACGTAAAAGATATCGTAGAGAAGTACCAACGTCCTATCATTGTGCCCTCTGAGCTTGCCAAGATGGTGGAAACTGTTAATAACGCCCTGGATGAATTAGTAGGAAGCGGCTATGTCGACGAAGATGAGCTTTCCGCAGATGTCCCCGAACCCTTATTCAAGTACTGGGATACTGTAGCTGATGCTCGTGAATCGTACCGCAATGACGTGGCTTATTACTTCTCAGGTGACACCACAGTGATATCTGCTGAAGATGCCGTCAAAATGCTTCAAGCCTGGTTCGATCAAGTACAGTTAGGTGTTGCAAGAGCGATGAAAATCGGAAGCAGAGGTGCTGGTGATGACGGGACAAGGTTAGTGCAGCTCGTCCAGGCTTCTTTACTTTTCGCTTTTTTTCGAGACATTTGATCGCAATGATTTTTATTCGTATCCCTTTCAAATCAATTGTTGGGGTAACAAAGTGGCGTCCCTCCCTCGTATTTCTCCTACAATGTTACTGATTGGGAACTTAATGGGGGGAGAAACGAAAAAGGCCTCCCCCTTGCGAATGCCAAGGCTATGTCTGTAGGAACTTTCCCACTGTTCTTGGAGGGGCCTACAAGGTACATGAAACTTATCAACGATGACCAGGAGCAACTTGAAGATATCTACAACAAAGTTCTCAAATCAGGCCTTCGAGATGATCAGTTGAAGATGTACTTCCTCTCTGCAAACCTCGAAGGACAGAGCTATGACATGGGAAGGATGATGGCTTTTTCTGCTGGCTGGTTAGAGAATCAGTCCATCTGGATGCACATGTCTTACAAATACTACCTCCAGCTACTACGCGGAAAACTTTATGATCAATTCTATAGTGAAATGTTGGGAGGAGGAATGTTGCCCTTCATGGACCCTGAAATTTATGGCCGTTCGCTCATGGAATGCTCATCTTTCATTGCATCATCTGCCTTCACCGACCCATCTGTTGTTGGTCGTGGTTTCCTTGCTCGGCTCAGTGGTTCCACTGCTGAATTCCTCAGTATCTGGATGTTGATGTTCATTGGACCCAAACCCTTCATTCTCAATGACGAGGGTGAGGTAGAGATGCAGCTTGTGCCTGCACTCCCAATGTGGTTGTTCGAAGACAAAGAGTCAGGAGCCGAGGGTACTCGTGACGATGAAGGGAATCTTGTTGTCAGTTATAAACTTTTTGCCTCAATTATGGTTACCTACCACAACACACTGGAATCTGATCTGATTGATATCAAACCCAAGTCTTATATTGTGACCATGTCTGATGGAAGTACTGTTGAGGTAGAAGGTAGCACTGTCCCAACTGAGACTGCTGTCCAGATCCGTAAGCTGCTTGGTGTTGATACAATTGATGTGTACTTCTAATGATTTCGTCTGTGGTAGTGATTCAGTAGAAAATGTCTTATGTCAATGGTGTTATTGTCTACATCTACGCTGTATTTTATATCGATAGTCCAGTAACCATGTGTCATTTTTTCATGTCAATCTTCTTTTGAAAGCTTCTTATTCTATTTGCAGACCCCAATAAGTTACCTGTAGTTGGACTGGCTTTCTCTAATGTGTCTCTCTGCGCTTCCATGATGTTCGCTCTCTGAGATACACTTGAGGAGTATCTCTTTTGATGGAGTTGCTGTGCATGTCTATTAATTTGTTTTCTTATTGAAGATGCTCCTCTAAGCTGATATGGTTCTGGCTCTTCGCATTTGGTGTCATCATTGAAAGGATAAGAACTGGATTTAGGTTCCTTTGCTTCTTCATGGCGGTTGAAGGCAGTACTAATATTAGAAGGCTGCCCTTCAGTTAATTGTTGCTGGTATGGAACTGGATGTGCCATTCGGAGCCTCATTAACCTGTTTGAGTCCGAATGCGATGTGACTTTAGCGGATCCCATTTCATCAGATGCATCGTCGTCACTTCTTGATTTTAGTATCTGAGCATTACTGAACACTGAGGCCCCATAAATGTCTTGACTTCTACTAGCACTACAGTAATGAGTTTCAGTAGCGTTGCAAAAATATTTGGGCAAATTCTCAGCCCATGTAACCTTATGACACCTTTCTTGAGTATTGGCTGGGATGGTAGTTATTTGTTGTGCTGATGTTGGAGCATCCATATTTGCAATTTTTTCACTCAAGCGTGCAGACCGGACCATTCTTAGCCTATCCAACTTGCTGTGGCTGTTGTGAAAAATTGTAGGTATATCATCGCATGTGGGAGCATGGTCTCTTTTGAGAAGCGAAGATGATCGAAAATTTCCAAAATCATGTTCATGCTCCTGTCTGACAGCTTCGTTACTGATGCTTGCAACATCATCTTGGTCTTGTGTGACGTTGCTTTCACTTCTGTTGGGCTCGTCAAATGAAACTGGGCTTAGGGGATGGCTTATTAGATTACATCGAGCCTTTCTGAATGCTATCACCGATGGAAGTGGGGTCTCAACTGCTTTCATTGGAACTGCACTACAGAAACTAGAAGCAGTAGATTGTTTTCCTTGAGAGGAATTGTCTAGAGATGACAACATTCCATGATTCTTTAATTGAAAACACATATTTGTGGAGTCTTCCCCCTCATCCAACCCAGATGTGGGTTGAATATCTGTCTCTTGCTTGTATTCTACCAAGGAGTACTTCTCTGAGATAGAATGCATTAGTGCTTTCATGTCTAAGCTGCAATTGCTTTCATTTAGGGTATGCTCGGGAGATGAGTTTGTACTATGCATCAGCTTGGCCACGTGCTTTTCGACTGCGTCTTCACTGTACACAGTTCGACGAGGGCTTTCTTCAATCTCGAAACGACTACTCACGCATCTTTTTACTTCTCCTACAGAATAAGACGTCTCTCTAGCTGCGGCAACAATTGGCTTTGAATCCTGGAACTGAGATTGATCGGCAGGCTCATCATAAGCCAGAGTCCCCTCATTACAATGCAGGGTCGGTATATTGTCAACATGATTTGATTCCGCTGGAGTTGGAGGTAATTCACCCATATTCTCGTTCTTTTCCTTATTCTCGCGTGGAGCATAAAACTCCCTTGCAGTTACCTCTGTGACTACTAACTCATTGTCGTCGGATGGATAACTCGACGAAGAGGTCATATCGTCATGAATGGTATCATTGCTCTCTGTCTTACTCCCGCAAAACAATTTCGGCTTTACATTGAACCCTTTTCTGTTTACCACAGCAATCTTACTAGGTCCCTTGGTCTTAACATCTTTCAGTTTTTTCTTAGTACATTGCTCGACAGTGCGAAGGCTCATCTTTCTAATGGCCATCGGAACAGTCATTCGCGATGGCTTCTTTGCCACTGATACAAATCCCGTTGAAGAAAGCGCTTCAACTCGCTTCTTTGGTTTATCCGTAATGACGAAGCTGTCAGAATCGTCTGAGTTATGAGATTCCTCATCTGCGCCTGTCAACCTAACCTCTTCTCTCGCTTGACTCGACTGTTGCCGCTCCTCCATCTGACAATGCAAAGAAAGCATTGTGTTCCTATTCTCTTTCAAATGAATGTTCCGCCTCACAATATTCACATCCGATCCATCAATGACAGCTCCTCGACCCAGTTCCAAGGCGCGCTCAATCAATACCCGTTGTCTATCTTCAGTGGTAATAGCGGGTGGTACCAACTCAACGAGCGGCTGTAGACAATGCATATAGAATTGATTGGCAATATCATCACAGAAGGATGTTGGTTGGGCTTTCTGTATTTCGTTGGTGGAGATGGAGAGGACGTCATCGTAATGGTTTTGTTTTTGATAGGTTAATACTGTTGTTGGTGGCATTTGTATGTCGGTTGATACTAATCATGTGGTCATCAAGAATTAAATATGGCGTCTTGAAAATTAGTTATCCCACTGCGCATCATCTTCTAGCTCACATTGCACGATGATTGTTGTCCAACTCTACCCCATCACATGATAATATCAACGGATCACTTCACACGTCATATCATCTTATTCCTAGTAACCATTTAACAGTAAAACTTTGAACGGTGGTGCAAAATGAACAGCTTTCCATCAACCATTTTTGATGGACAATTTTGGCAGGGCCTTGTGAATTAACCGAGCATCGGGCTGTATCGGAGTGACAACATCATTTTACACCTACGGCGTATGGTATCTACGGCACAAATCTAGAGGAGAGTTGACTGCGAACTGCGAGGTACTACAGTGAGGACGGAAGTGGAGGACTCTTTTGATAAAAGATACTCATTCAAAAAATAGCTGCCGAAAAATCAACCAAGGAATTAGTACTCAGGAGCCTCACCCACCGCCAATTTTGATTGTCTGCTGCCAATGTACTGTAGGTACTGCTAGTGCTACCTTCTCCTGCGCATTCAACCAAAGAACTGTCATGTCGCCCCAGATCAATTGGCTAGTTGGTAGAATCACATCAGTATCAGTGTAGAGTACAGTTCTAGCAACCTGAACCCACAGATGAAAAAGAGAATACTGATTTACTTACATCTCTCAAGTTCATCCGCCATTAGTTGTCACATACAATAGAATTAGCAGATCTATCATCTACCAGGCAAACACAATAATACTATGGTGGCCACCTCCCCGTTCTCCGCATGTCTAAGCCCCACCGCCGATGCCACCCTGCCGGCCTCTTTTGATAAACGCTATCCGCCATTCCCATCCGCGGGCGATACCATCAACCGCCCCCCTCGCCCACACACCACCACGGCGGCCACATCCACCTCATTCTTTCCCCCCAACTCCACCCGACATTTATGGGATGACATACGCGAACTTACCACCGACGTCAAGGACGGCGTGTTGGGACTGAAAGAAGTTTGGGAAACAAACAGCGGAGCCCCCGGCGGCGGCGGTAAGTCCTTCATCGACGATTTGAGTGAATTCGTCGAACCCCACTTCGAATCGTTGGGGATTGTTGACCCGCCTCACACTACGGGGAATGCCAAGATTGGACGATCGTCATCGGGTGAAGGGAAGGATAACGCCAAATTCTTCACCTTTGACAAGATGGAACGATTGTTGAATTACTGCGTTCCTCTTGCGGTCGATCCACGCAGTCCCAAGAGTCGAGTTCGCGACATCGCCAAAGAGAACGAGGAGATTGTCGACGATAACATGATGTCGGCATCAACGGTTGGAAGTCAGAAGTATACCGAAGAGGAGGAATCCGTAAAAGATTTGGAAAGTGTACATAACGCTTTTGTGAATCCCGGTCAACAGAACCCCCCCATGCAGGATCAGGCTTTGCAATCTAGAAGCGGCGAATCCATTCCAGGAGTATCGGAGGGGTTATTAGAACATACCAATAGACTACGTGAGAAGTTGATGGATAGATCTCGTCATCGTTCCGTTAATGATGGAGCAATGACGACCCCCGCTCGATTATTAGAACAACGGATGGATCTTCAAGGTCGAAGGTCGGGTTCATCAAGCTCGGAGGAACGAGATGTTGCTCCCATGGTAGATAATCCGTCTGTATTGGTTCCAGGAGGGTTGTGGTCACTACCCTCAGAGGAACAGCGATATGGCAATTCGTTGTCACAGTCGTTTATGGACTCACGCAGTATGCATTCTAGTAACAGCGAGGAGAAGCAGCGCGGTATGAAAAATGCCTACTATTGTGGACCCAGCAATATGGATGATGTGTTGTTGATGCGTAGCATGAGTGACGGTGTCAATGATGATAATGATGGGTCCAATAACTATGATTTCCCAAATACTGGGTCTGATTTAACGGATGTGATGCATAATAACTCGAACGAATCAAGAATTAGCGCGGGTGTTTCTACGAGTTTTGAGAAAGGAAGTAAGAATATGAAGGGACTTGTTTTGGATACAGAATTGGATGTTTATATAAGGAATGACGTCGATGAAGTTGTTCGTGCTGCGGCTATGCATGCAGTGTTGGCGAGTCCAAGGAGTTTGGACAGTGAAGACAAATATATGTTAGTAGACAACCAAGAAGGCGTTGAGAAGAATAAAAGAAATGCCACGCAACATAAGCTGTCTCGTTACAGTCAAGTCACAAGAGAGGTTGAAGCTGCTGTCGAATCGCGTGATGAGAATGAAGCTGTGAATCGCCATTTTGATGACCTCATATCTGATTTCGAGCTTAATCTTAAACCCGACGAAACGAAAGAAAGGAAGCAAGACAAACTGAAACAGTATCAGCGAAAGAAAAAAGTCGTACAGCGTAGTTGGGACAGCAAAAAGTCTCACAAGTCCCCCCGTGCACACGTGGATGACGATACAGCTTCCAAGTCTAGTTATGCATCGAATTATTCTACCGCAACATTTTTACATAGTACTACAATGGGAAGAAAGCTAGCTCGAAGCAATGCACCCTCCTCTCCTGACTCAGTAGCCACACCAAAGGAGAGTATTCTCAACAGTGCAAGGCAGGCCATGTCACATGCTAATCAAGTTATGAATTCCACGGTTGACAAACATGTGGTCACTGAGACTAAATCTACTGGAATTAGCAAAGCTAGTAAAGATATGCTAGCTGAATCAGCAGACACGGTGAAACATGACGAACCATCAACTCAGAAAACCAAAAATACTGAACAAGTGCCAAGTCCTATGGCCTCTTACAAAAAACGTTTGATGGAGAAACGCGCTCGACGAAACCAACGTGACTTTGCATCCAAAGGAAGAGAGGAGGATGGCCATGAGCAGGTTGCTGCTGAAGAAACTGTCAAATCTTCATCAAGCAGACCTACCTCCAAAAACAATGCACTTGATATGATACTGCAGATCCCGCCGAGTCAAGAAGGGTCAAACCTTGACATTTGTGAATCGGGTGCTAACTCGTTTGACTCATCAGTTAACGTGAGTGACATTTTGCACTATCGTTTTCTTGAACCATACAATTCAACTCACAATATTTATGCACTTTTCAGTGGGATGCATTGGCATACAGTATATCAGGAAGTATGTCATATGGCAGTGACGCACAACCAGCCACTCATGGAGCCAAAAAATACGACGCAAAAAAAATTGAGCCCATTGTATCTCCAAGATCCAAAAAGCATCCTGTTATGGATCGAATTGAACAGATAAAGGAACATCATGACGAGAAGATGGCTCAGATACGAATGGTTGAAAATTCAGAAGCTGTGCCCATATCAGCAACGTCGACAGATGCTCCAGATGACGAACGCGGAGAGGAAGAGAATACACCCCTTTCTCCAAACTCAGCTTCGAGCGAATGCTTATCCCCAAAGTCAAAGGCAGCCTTAAACTCGACCGTCCATCAGCATATCCAGGAAATGAAGCAACTGATAGCCAAAGAAATGTCTAATAACGAGCGTCACAAATCTCCTGCATCAACATCATCAAGACGCTCCCAGTTCAACTTTGATTCGATATCTCGCCTTTCTCCCAGAAGTCCTCTTCTCAAGAGTCCCAAGAGTCCCACAAACGAAGAGCTCATGTTGAGAAATGCCGAGCTCGAACAAGGTGAGTGACATCTAATCAGTGGCTTTGCGTGTTAAAATATCGTTGTTATACTAAGTATCTATTTTCCTTGTTGTAGAAATGGAGGAAATACTAGCGCTATCACCCCGATCCCCCCTATCACGAAAAGGTTTTTCAAGTCCATTGTCGTCACCAAAGAATATGGACAGATATGATAATATTGCGCCCTCCTACGCAGAATCACCGAAGAACAAGGATCGAGATTTTATGCCCTCTTATTTGAGAAACAATGGTAATAAATGCGTCTTGAAGGTAGAGATACCAACTAGCCCAATATCAACTCCCCGCAGAACAGCTCGGTCTACCACATCATCATCATCTAAGTCTACACCAATGTTGAGTCCAATGGGGGAAAGAGCACGAACTCGTGTTTCTGACTTGATGGAAGAGGTGAAGGGATTTCTCGCGGAAAATGACAGACAGCGAGAAAGGATAGCCAGAGATATGGATATGATGCAAGCGTTGCATAAATACTAGAGGGAAGTTTAGAGCGCCTTCATAAGCATCGTGTAATGTCATTCTTTAGATACTTAGTCAGTGGAATTCATTGTTAAGCATATTTAGCGGGACGATCTTAGTGAATTAGCTTTTCTTATGTTAAGGTTATACATAAGCCGCATCTCTTGAAATTTATGTGCACGTTCGTCTAATTGATGGTGATCTGTACATTGTTTGAGTCAGAGGCGTAGTGGTTAAGTAGTAACGGAATAGTATACTGCCCCATTCATTTGCCGATGACGCCAAGTTGCTCCGAAGTCTAATCCCCTTCCGACCCCTGAGAATATTTTTATGGCATCATCACTAGAAAACACAGATCCTGTTGGGTAGTCATTGTTGACTGCTTGATATAACATCTCGGTTTCATCAATAAATGTTATGTAAAAAGATTGAGTTGCATCTTTTGGGATTGAAACAGATTCAAAACTACCAATTGGTATCAACGTGGGTGTACCGAAACCTTTTGCTTCAATCTCTATGCCACTCGATGGTGAAATTCTAGTCCATGCAGTAGGATCTGTAGTGAAGGCTTCGTAACTACCTAGAGTATTGAGTGTGTAAACATGTAGCTTAGTTGTCTTGGACAATAAAGTATGTATTGCGAAGGATGTGATTTTAACCCCCTCCGTCTTGGCTTGAATGGAGAACATGTTACCGGCTTGTTTACGATTGGCCTTGTATGTAGTTTCAAGATTGCGAGACAATGTTGTTGTCGAAGGTTTCGGTGTCGGTGTTGGCTCTTGTTCTTTTGAGGTGCCATTTTCTCCTCCAAAGCAACCAGTAACGACAAGTGCAACCTATAGTGTAAAAGCAAACATGCTATTCAACATGCAATTCAATCAAATAACGCAAGATACAACACATTCAACACTTACGTTCTGACTGCTATAACCCGGCCCAATCATGCTGGCTTGAACAGTCACGCGATATTTATGTCCAGAAATTGTATTGCTCACCCTAACTCGTTCCAGGTTGTTTACAGTGTCCGGCTTGCTCAAGCCATTCGGATAATATTTGGTAGAAGATGATATATTCTCTACAAGGAGATCCAAGTCGTTAACCAAGCATTTTGTACACCCATTGCTTGCCGCAGGATCATACCAAGCAATGGTGGCAGAAAAATCCGACGAGCAACTACTTCCATTGATGTCAAAATCAAATGTTAGTTTTTCATTGCTTTTTACAGCAACATCATTTTGAACAAAGATACTAAAGTCATTTTCGTTTTTCAACGGGAGTGATGTCAACAGGTTTGAAATCCCGAAGCCTTGTGTATTGTCGTATGGAAGAGTATTCTGACTGCTCAATACAGTTGCTGTACCACCTACTTGCACTCCATCTAGAGGCTGTGCTCCATTTGCTAAAACAGCTTTCACTAGCGCCCCACCTAAAGTGAAAGTAGCAAAGAAGCACGAAGACAATGAGTGCGGTGCTGTGTATAAGAAACGAATTTGCGCACTAGGGGTCACTCACTTGGAGCGACTGATTTCGAGCATCTTTTGGATCCACATGGATAGTACCCATGCAAAAAGTACTGCCTCACAATGGCCGCGGCTCCGGCTACTGCGGGTGTTGCCATAGATGTACCTGCTTTTAAGTAGGTGGGCTCGTCCTGTGCGCACTTATTGAATCCCGATGATGCTGAGTCCAACGCATAACCTGGTGCCATGATATCTGGCTTTGTTCGTCCGTCAGAGGTTGGGCCACGTGACGAGAAGTCCACCACATATGATGTACCAGAACCGTATCCAGCATTGTTTGTCGCGCCGACCGCAAATGGGTTCTTGCATGACGAAGGAGCACCAATAGTGTGATAAGGGCTATTGAACTCATTGCCTGTATTTCCTGCACTGGACACGTGGATAACATCTGGGTGCTCGTAAACTATCTGATCATAAAGCCTACATACCCAATCATAACTTGCTCTATATCCAAATCCCCAAGACCCCGACGCTATTTTTGCTCCGTTATTGGGACCATTTTTGTAGAACGATTCTAGCCAATGCTCTCTAGGGTCATTAACAGCATTCCTGTGGATAGAACAATCATATTAGATATTTGATATATTCGCAGAATACTTCAAAACAAACGGTACCTACCCTAAACCTATGTCAAAGAAGTGCACTTTGGCTGCCGGTGCTATGCCTTCTTTTGAATCGTCACCGTCTCCCATTCTCCCTCTGACATGTTTGCCTCCCAATGTGCCAACGACATGTGTCCCATGGCCTTGATAGGCATCCTGTATGTCGCCTCCTCGCGGCGAAACATCGTACCTTACCACTTTTCTTCGTGATCTATCCCAAGTGTTGAAAATATCACCATTTCCTCTTGCGTCTTTGAAGTAACAGTTATCAACGTCCAAGCCAGTGTCACTCACACTTACAATCTGGCCTTGGCCGCGTAGACCTGAATCAAAAAATGGTCTACGCCATGACGTACCATCATTGGCTTTTACTGCACTGCCTTGCAACACCCATTGTGCTTTGGCGTTGTGTAGCTCGAGTTGTTTAGGGACAATACCAACATTTACTACCAATGGATTGACACTAAGACCTGCAATCGCTGACGCAATGCAAGCAGCGTGAGTTGTGGAGTTCATATTCCCATCTGTGGGGTTTAAAAGAAACTCATATGACGACTTCATTAGTGAAGGCTGCAGACTGATTGCTTCAAATAAAGCGATGCACTCATTATTCGACTCGAGACCACTTTCAAGAAGGCGGGACCAGTGATGAGCTGATGGTGATAAATGCTTCTTGCCAGCATTGAATCCGGTGATCGAAAATGCGTCAGTGATGGAGATCTCTCTCCTATGTGCATCGGATGTCATCCTTCTCCTCCTCCTTTGACCAACTTTTGCCATCTCCATCATGCTTTCAATAACAGTGTAGGCATCTTCTATAGTAGAAGGTGGAATGAGAGAAAAGACAACGTAATTGTTTTGCATGGCACTGGCTGTTGGATCTGCCGACCACATCAAAGGATCGGCATTCATCTCTTCAGTGCTGTTTGCTTGAGTCCGACGAAAGTTTCGGAGACCTCGTTGTTGTCCAGCACCGGCTGAATTGTACATGTCATTCTCGTCAATTGAGAGTACTTGGTCTAGTATTTCTGGACTAATCTTCATAATATCAACCCACGGCGCTATGTAAATATTTACATCACTAGTGCTTGCAGCCGTACGTTCGGCAATGTTCCATGCGAGAGTTGGTTCAATACTTAATATGACACAGGTTAGTAATGGGGTCGAATGCACGACTTCAATAGATTCGGGAGAGCCGAGCACGTTGAAATCTTTTCCAGCAGCAGTAAGAATTTCCTTAAGATGAGCATTGCCGTCAAGTTCGTGCCGGGAGGACTGGCATACTAGAAAAAGAGTTTCGGTTTCATCTGACCAATCGGTGATGAGCTCATCGCTGTCTTTGTTGCCTGCATATTCATTCATATCTTCCGATTCAGCCCCAGACGCTCGGCTTCTTTTCTCTTTGTTTCTTGCACTTACTTTTGTGGTACCTTTTTCTGATTTGGAAGAGAGCTTAGCCATTTTCCACGCATGAGAAATAATACCATCCCAAGTGGCATTCACTTCAATTGGGATAGATGATGGATCAACATCTGCGAATCTTCCTCTCTGATGAGGAGCAGGTGCATCTTTACCACTCTTGCCATGTTTATGTCTATGATGGTGATTCTTCAGAATGCGTCTGTGGCGTCCATTGGCGTCTGTTTCTATGAAAGATATGCGATTCCTCATCATGATATCCAACGATTCCGTCTCTGTGATATTCTTCAATTCAAAACTCGAATTGTCATTGTCGCCAGGTGAATAATCATTCACTTCATCATCTACATTTAGCTCATCGACAACAATTGCAATCTCATCATCTACGAAGGTGCGCAAGACTTTTTGGAACTGAGTCAAAGACATTGACACTGGAACCTTTTGTGAGTCATCGGCACTGTTTCCTTGTGCCTGATTAGAAGAGACGTAACCAAATGCAGCAGCTAAAACGAGAAGGGGCGATAAGAAATTCATCGTTGTCTTTGTGGTTCCAATGAAACAAAGATGAGTTCCGAGACACGTTGTAGAGATTGTGCTGAAATCTTACAGGGAAACAGATTCCATTGATGCTGGGTATTACATCAAAATATACAAGATCCAGGCTAGTTAGCAGCAACACCGAAAACACCCTCTCCATTACACCACGCAGCTTGGTAATCGACAAATATGGCGTTCCCATTGTCAACATGGCGACACAAGGCATAACTAAACTGACATCTAATAGGTTCTAAACGGTTTGGGGTAAGCGGTTCAGGGGAATGATAAAATGTGAAGATAGATGATGTGTATGGTAGTAGAATGAGACATCGATGAACGGTGGTCTAATATAGGTAATAGGTAATAGGTTACATCGCTACAACTAGTGCTTCTGCGCCCGTATGGGACAGAAAAATCATTTTTGGAAAAACAGGGGTAAAGCAATTTTTGTGTCTTGTCTGTTGACCGCCGTCAAGTTCGAGACTGTGAATATCGGATTTTTGTCTTTCTTGTATTTCGAGAAAGGTTTTGCTGAATGATATCTGTGAGAACTGAACGGCTGTAGGTGAACGGAAGATACTTTTATGAGCCCAGCTTTGTCTTAGTCACTGTCATAGTCACAGCTTCAGCAGTTAGATTCCGGAAGTAAAAAGTTGTGTTTGAGAAGAGAGCCCTTTGAGAGAAGGCAGGACCAGTCGTGAAATTTTTTGAAGCGCAAAAGATGATAGACTGAGAGCCTGCGCGACCCACGTGCTCAACCCCCCCTCTCCCCTCTACCATCTACCTGCCTACCATCAAACATCCTACCACAGACCACTGAAGAGATAGACACACCAAACACCAAGCCAAGCAACAAGCAACAACCGACCCCCAACCCAAACATCAAACATCATCTGCCTCCGCTCCTCAACAACTTCTCTTCAAAAAATATAGAATCATCTCCCTGCCTGTCCCCAACCATCACCCATCATCTCTTCACCGCAAGAGATACAGATAACCAGACGCTCATCAGAAGGTGCAGTTTACCAATTCCCCTTATCATAAAAGCCCTGGTGGTGAAGAAAGCACATAGGATTCCATGACTCCAAAATCTGTATCTGTTGAGTCTAACGAAAAAATAATTATGTCGTCCCCAGACAAGAAGATACCAGACGTGAATAGTCCTGTCAGCAGCGATGATGGTTTTAATGAATTTATGAAAGTCCTTGCATCAGCAGACTCGGTTAAATCAACGGTGAGTTCCCGTATGTACTCCTGTCACTTTATTTGTGTTGGAGAGTTCTATCGGTCACAGAAAAATAGTTATGTCTGTGCTTTATGACGTTATCGAGATTTTGAATATTCATATACTAAGCATTCTCCATCATAATATTTGATCAGAACCCCCCGGACGCGGCTGATGGTGCATTACCACCACTTGTGAGCAGTGAGATTACCGACTCAACCATGACCTCAACATTAAGTTCACTTGAACCGAGTTTGGAAGAAGAGGCCAATGGTTTATCCGCCCCCAAGGGGAAGCAAGACGGAGGCCAGCCAAGTGCAGAAGCACCCCCTCAAGATAATGGGCAAGCTGCAGCCCTTAAACCCAATGCCCAGGATCAGGTACTTGGATCCGACCTGGAGCATGTTGCAAGTTACATCAATTTTGATAAATACCTAACGAAGAACTCGGCAAATTATTACTACTCCCAAAAGAATAAAACCATCAGGAATAAACTCGAGAAAGTCAAGGTCTCTCAATCAGGGTCTACTGCGTCAATTGATGCAATTGATAACTCGACACACGGCAAGGTATCAATTCTTTTAGAACGAAAAATGTCAAGTGAATACAAGGGTCCTCGGAGATTAAAAAAGGACGGCTCTCAAATTAAGCCTGTTACGAAAAGGCATAGCAGTATTGTTTCAGCCAATACCTCTGTCGAATCTGGCCTGAGTACTTTAAGTGCTCCTGTGAAACGAACCATTTCATTCTCGAATGTTCACATCCGGGAGCATGAACGTATTGCAGGAGATAACCCATGCGTGACATCAGGCGTGCCGCTATCCATTGGCTGGGGATCGGTGCAACATCCTCCAATAGATCTTGACCGGTACGAGAAGAGCAAGGGTCCTTCTCGTGACAAGATTGAGATGATGGTGCCTGCCGCGATTCGAAAAGAAATGCTTCGTGATGAGTTCGGTGTGTCTATTAAGGAGTTGAATGCAGCTATAAAGGATGTCAACATTACAAAGCGCAACCGCCGCAGCACTGTGGCTGGTGAACACATGGAAGGTTGGGGAGAGGGGATAGAGAGTGCTAAGCGCAAGTTTGGTCGGTTTTTGAAAAAAACTACCAAAGAACAGGAGCAGCAGAAGCTATGGGAACAGGCTCAAAAAGCTGTAGTGAAAAAGTAAAGTAGTTACTCAGATGGATAAAAGAGTTTTCATGGGAGCCAATGCAGGCAAAGGTTTGTTGCACGAAATATATGGCACTGTGTAAAATATAGCAAACTTTATGAGAAGAGGAGCTTTGGGCGATCCTTTTGTTGTATTATGCAGTAGAGAATTAGAGCTCACCCATCAACTTTTGGTGGTGGTTGGTCTTCAGTCTTTCATCAGCTACGGCCCTCGCTACCCTAGTGATATCAAGTTTAGGTCCTGAGATTTCTGTCTATGAACTTTGGATCTAAAAGCGGCTAGATACCCTGTGCATCCCAGCCCAGCACCCAGACATGATAAGGCGATTTCACTAGGTCAGCTCATAGAAGTCTTAGCCACGGAATTCCCGCCAATGAAGAAGCCCCTCATTTTATTTGTTAAAGATTTATGCCTACAAGAAAGGTATCGTTTAGGCTGTACATACTATCTTCATGCTTTAAGTTTAAATAGACCTTCGTCAAGCCTGGATTAATTATTAATATACTCCGACTTTGGCGTCTGAGCCTCGGAATTGTTAAAGCCAATTAGTTTTCAAACCACGGTATAATGCTTAATTTTGAGGTCAGAGTTACTTGACTTGAAAGCGGCTAGGGCTGCCGTTTTTATGTTCTTGATAGAGAACTTATAGTTATAGCTGACCAATAAGGAGATATGCAGCAGACAAATAAAATGCAGATACCGAAAAGGAGGTAGAAGCATTTCCTCTATCATGAACAGTACTTTATAGTAACCTACAGTTACTACCTAATTGGGGGTTGCAGGTACCTACTAGGGGACACCAAAGAAATGCAGGTAGAGGGAGAGATTTATGAACCGACAGACACAAAAATCTGATGAGTGCCTTCAATAGGACAAAAGGTCTCAAGTGGGCTAATTTGTTAATTAAAGAAGAAAATAATTATGTCACTAGCTTGCAGCCTGCAAAACAACATTCTTATCACTAACATTGAATTTGTCTTGGGAGTGGGATGCTGGATGCACACAAAGAGTGCACCCATCCCTTTACTTACTTCCAGTGAATTATCAAATTGATGACACAAACTGATAATATTACTGATAGATGTAAGGGCATCAGAAAATACAAGGGATTGAGCCTGAGTATCTACAGCATAATTGAAAATTGATTTCTTTTCTTGTCTTTTCACTTAATTTAGATCAACCTCTAGTTTGTTTTAACACAGTCTGGACTATGGTTTTATCATTTGAAAGTACAAGACAATCCTGCCGACAAATTGTAGCAACAAATCTAGAATGTCCATTTTTCTTCCAGCAATTCTCATATATATTAAGATTTGAACATATCATCATTGACTGCTTTTGATTGTTGAGTGTCTTCCTGAACTCGTAGGAAGCTTGAAGCTTTGTGGCTTTGTTTACATTTCTTGAGAGGGTGCTTCGTGATGATTCACGTTTCATCATTCCCTACATCCTGCTAGAACAGACGAGGCGTTTCACTTCACACTTCACACCAATCATTGATCTCAACAGATTCGACTTAATTGCTCTTGATGCACTTGTCCTTCTGGAGTGCTTAAAGTAAGCCTAACTCTGTCTTCAGTTCAGTCACCGTCCACTGTCCGAACGTGCAATTGGGAGAGATAATGATAGACAATAGGCCAATTTCATTGACTAATAGCCTTCCTCTGGTCTCGTCATAAACTAGTAGGTCATTTCAGCTAAGTGATAGATGTCAGCTTTTTGAATGTTCGTCGCCATCCCTTTCTTGTCTGCTTCTTTTACTTCGTAAAAGTGTGATCGATTTCAACAAACAACAACTCCAACTCTCTCTCTAATATACTTTGACGACGGCATTCAATAAATTGATGAAGCAATGAGCAATGGTGGCGAGATCATGGTTTTTGTCTCTCGGTTGAACTGTCAATTACTTTTTGGTTGTCTCCTATTCTACCATTGCACCAATCCGCCGTCTTCACCAGAGCCCCTTTCACTTCGTGTAACACCATTATGCCATCCTTAAGAATTGCAGCTGCAGCCGTTCTGACCGCTCCAGCCGTTTGTTTTAGAGTTGGGGCGATACTACAACTATATGTAGTGGTCTACCACCGCCGCTGCGCCTCCTCATATATCTCTACTAGAATCAAGGGGTACAGTTAAGGGGGGTACCTGCACGACTATACTGGTCATGAGAGAAGAAAGCGGAGGCTGCACTAACTACAGTAGATTGCCCGGCCGCTCTTTTCTCTCGGGACCACTGCCCAAGACAGAATTTGCGGCCTGGACTGCGCCCAATCAATCAGATTCTGACACCGACCTCCTGCCAACACCTACTGATTCCTACATAGCTTTTTGTCCAACGCCCGCCTAATGCACTGTATTCACAACACACAAACACACACAAGATGATCATCATCCAATCACGCAATTGCGGACCTTTGCGGACTACACCACATTCGAGCAATTGGATCCTATTCGTTGCACAACTAACCATGCCTCCTTCAAGAGGCTTCTACATGACAAGCCGTCCCCACATCTGGCTTAGATTTCATGGCTGTTGTTGCGCTGAATGAGTACTTTGACTCCCTCACAAACCACGCCGGCCATCACAAACCCTCCCCTCATCGGCTGGTGTTCATGTACGCACCAAATAATATATACTCCTCATCACGATTGTACATCTCCAAAGATGATGAGAATAATCACAATAACTCCGCCAATCAAAATGACGCGAATGGAACCTCAAAACTAGACAACCGAAGTCCGAAGTAGCAGCAAGAAACTAAGATGCAACAACAATAAAAACTCCTTGCTCAATATGATCAATCCATACAAAACAGGCAAGAGTCTTCGTTCAACAGTCGAATCAGCTGCCGACCTGGCATCTGCAATTACGTCCTCATCGCTCGCTTCATGACTATCACCGGAACGTCGAGCCATTTACTATAATTATTATTTGGATGACAAGTTGGGGCTAAAAGTACAGCAGAATCGAAAGATTCTATGTCACAAATGGATACAGATGCAGAAGAGAGTCGACGGTAGATTGCCTGGTCGTAATGGATATGACCGATAATTATAGACCTAATTGGACACAAAAATAATCATAATCATTAAATGGGTGATTCTATTATAAATACTGCTCCAATAGAATTAAACATTATTGTGCTACTAAAATAATCATGATGTGCTTATTGGTTGTTCACAATATGAATTATTTGAATATTTGTTTGTATCTGATTAATTGTGATCCCATAGCATTTGCAATCATGTTGTAATCAAACGACCCCCACATCGACATCAATACAATAAAATGCATAACAAAAGTTTGATCCCCCAGCGGTTCCATCATTGGCGTCCTCCCTCCATGGACATTATTAATTGTTTCATCACTCCCCTCTGTGAATATACTGAACCGATGTATAATGCATAATTATTCTCCGACAGGCGGTGGACTTATGTCGTCATTATGAAGTATTTGATAGACGAGATGTGAAAGGAAGTGGCTACTGCATGACGTCCTGGCCCGTCCGTTATAATAATCGCTCCGCCTTGCATCAGACGGTTGCTGCATATCGTCCGCGGCAGTGGAGGATCTTGTGTCAATGCCACTGCTGCGTTATTGTATCTTCGTCCAATGAATTACGAGCTGGCGTAAGACGTAGAGGAGACGTTGTAGATGTGCCAACGATATGTTCGATGGTGTCACTATGGGTGGGAGCAGCATCAACTCTACGACGCTTAGAGGAGCCGCTATCATGTTTGTTTAGCGTTGTTCCATCGTCGGCGGAAAATGATAAAAATCTACACCGCCCTCACGTGGTTTGGTGACTCACTGTGAGGTGAAAGTACAGCCTCACCAATGACCCAAGTGTATTGCCCCTCTCCAAATACCACAAAGAGCTTAAGACTGCAGGCGCAGGTGCTCTAGTGAGGTGCCGGTGGAGCTATTGCCCTTGGGTTGGCCGCCATGGTTGTTGGCTGTTTTTGAGTGGGGCTCTTCTAGCGTGAGTTTTAGGCGGAAAGGTAAAAGCGGTCCAGGCCTCCGAAATTTTTGGCAAGGAGATTAACTAGCGTTTGTTAGTGGGCAAAATTGATGCCATTCTATCTTTAAGGAGGGTCCAGTCCCCCTTAGACTGGGCGCGTTCTACCGATTAGTTAGTACGCGCCCAGTCTAATAGGGGGTAGTGGATCCTTGTGAGGGTGGTGTTCGGTGCTGTTCCATGCACCACAACACCACAGTAAGTACCTACTCATGCTCTCTATGTAGATATGATGTACGACCAGCATCTTGGTTCCAGTGTTTTCTGCAGTGGTAGCTATTATTAGAGACCTGTTTACAGTGTAGTTGTTTTCTGCAGTGGTAGCTAGATACTCCATCTAAGTGAAACACACACTGAGTAATAGACGGTGAGCGTGGGCATCATGAACAGGGAGCATGCAACTAAAACGCCATGGTATCGAGTATTGCTTGTTCGAACGAAAGTAAGCCCATCTCATTCTCTACTGTGCATGCTCTGAACACAAAAACATAGTTATGTCATCCACAGCAAATCAAGTATTCTTCATGATCGGATGCCAACGTTCGGGATCGAACTGGCTCCGCACGATGCTGTCTGAACGGGAGGATTTGATTGCACCCCACCCGCCTCATATCATGAGGGAATTTCTGCCGCGATTGGAAAACTATGGGGATTTATCTAAGCAGACCAATCTCAAGGTACGTACGCAGAGTAGATCAATCTATAATGACTCCCCTCATGTTTCTAATTTATTGATCTGATGTCACTGCTTTGCTTCCCATAAACAGATTCTTATTGATCATGTTTGTGCTTTCGTTGAAAACAATCAAGTGCCATGGCTGGATTTGCATTCTCGTCCAATGAAATTCAAACGAGACGCTATCTTAATGGAGGTGATGATATCTATTGAGATTTTTGAGTTCAACGACAAATATACTTCAATGCAGAATGGCAATGAGATTAAGAAGGCTGTTGAAAATCCCTACTATTTGTTGGCAGTGTTTGACGCAATTATGAATACTATGACCAAGGCAAATAGGAAGAAGGTGGGTTTGGTTATAGTTTGGTTGATAGATGTCACTTAGTCAACTTCTCTAAATCTTTCTGTACTCCTTTGCAGATCTGGATGTGCAAATCGGTGAGTTTATGTTCTTTAATTCAAGTCTCGCCCGAACGATTTAACTTACTTGTCTGTGAATAAATTTGAATAGATGGGCATGTCTCAGTTTCATGACATCTTACTATCATTCTATGGCAATGAAAGACTCAGGTATGTTTACTTGGTCCGTGACCCTCGCGATGTCTGCCTATCCTTCATGAAGACCCCCGTCGGTGATTGCCATCCATATGTCATTGTTAAAAAGTGGTGCAGGCTTCAAAACCTTGCGATGCACATTCTTCACAATGATCCGGATCTGATTCATCAAGTGTGCTACGAGGAGGTGCTTGGTGATAAGAAACATCAAGTTGCTAAGATTATTAAGTTCATGGGAGCAAGAGATGTCTGCCGATCAATGAGACGTGGCAGTGTTGTCGTCATCAAGGAAGAAAATGAAGTTGTGTCTGGCGCCAAGAAAGGTCGGGAGTCTTTAATTGCTGGACGGTTATCGTATCAATTCCAAAATTTGATACGGGGAGAATCATTCATTGCAGGTCAGTTCAAGAAGTGGGCGAAGGAGATGAAGGAAGAGGATATAAGGTTGGTGGAATCGATCGCCTTTAACGAGATGAAAAGACTTGGGTACGAGCCACATTTGATTCACAATGAGGAGGATCGGATTGATTTCACAGAGGAACTGATTCATGAGTATACTGTTGAAAACGAGA
>JALLPH010000276.1:0-27788 GCA_036939855.1 Cyclotella choctawhatcheeana
TGAGGGCCAGAGCGGGCTTAATGTGTGAGCGGATTATTGTGTGAACTACGGTACCGATGTTACACACACCACACACATCCCATCACGAAAACGAAATAAGTAATACATAATATTGAATCGAAACTCAGCTGCAGGATGGCAGAGACGGCATCTCCAACACTTTCTGGCACAGAGCCGGTATTAATTATCACCTGCAGAGATGTAGTCATGGGGCGAGGCCAGAGAACCCGGAATCACTGCGGTAACCTGACGTATAGAAGATTGGTGCAGCTTCAAAAGGTGCAGGGAGTCGAACAGTTCCTCGCTTGACTTGCCTGTTCATCAGTTCTTCACACCTTTTATCATTATTTACTTCATTTTGTATTAGGAGATATATGCAACGTCTTCAAAACATGACAAGCTCAAAATATCCAAGGCTATCGTAGCTGCCATCCGTGGATTGGGAGGGTGAGTTGATACATGTTTCGTTTGATTTGAAATTACAACAGCAGTGAAGACTAATTAACTTCTCCTTTCGCAGGCGCTTTCTCCAACCCATTGGTGGGGAGAATCAAGGTTACTCCGATATCGGAGACAAAAAGGCATGGGAGAAGACTTCACAGGCACTTAGGGAGGGCCACGTCCTAGTCAGAGCCAAGCTGGCGACCGAAGGGAGGGCCAAGTCGAAGTTAGAGCCAAGCTGGCGACCGAGAAAGAAACTGACCAAGGGAAGGAAACACTTGCCAAATACGCGCAAGTCATTCGAGATGAGTCTTTCTTGACATATGCACGTGACACTCTTGAATCACAGTATGATGATTCTGGACTTTCGCTTGTTTGCCGTGAGCGATGTTCTTGCAGAACCATAAACATCTACACCCCAAGTTCACAGTCTGGAGAGTGCGGCCCATTAGATGAATCTTCTCTCGGGGATGAAGCTGCGGGGATGAAGGAATTGGCTGACGACGACATTGACACCCTTAGTCTACATTCCGCAAAGTGGGGTTCACATGATGTATATTCTCACGAGAATGAAGGTGCCGGGGCGAAGGAGTTACTGAGAGAGTGGGGCTCACAAGATGCATGTCTCCTCAAGGATGAATGTGCCAAATCGAATGAATTAACAGACAATATCATTCATTCTGTTTTCAGTGATGCGATTTCACACGACGAAGACATCGATTCGGCCCTGATTCTTCAAGTAGCAAAACAAGATGGCGAAATTTCGACTGTAAATCTTGCAGCAGCCACCAATTCTAAATCTGTATCACTAAAACATTGGATCAAGCAAGCTTTGCGTTTCATTGGCGATGATGGCAAACATGCGGCCGCTTCTCAGACCTATCTTGTAGCAGCTCTGAAAATTGCAAAATCTTTGGCTGATCAAATCGTTGAAGCTGAAGAATTATTCCAACAGTATAGAAGTTCGACAAAGCTTGACTTGTTGCCTACTAGTCAAGATTGGGCTACATATGTCACGGTTCAACTGAAAGAAAGTGGAAATTTTGGTATCATGGATGATGAGCTTGTATCTCTCCCCGATAACAAGAAGCTAGAATCTTCCGAGAAAGGGGGAGAACCTGTTACTCAAGAGCCCGAGTTCATGCATCAATCATCATTGGATGCAGGTAAGGCAACTGAACCAGAAAAGAGAACTACCTCTATGGAGAGAAGTAATGCTCAAGGTGTCGGTGCTAAGCTCGAACCGCCCATAGATATTCTTGACACCCAAGATTCTGCACACCAAGCAGATATAGCCAATCCAAGCTATTTTGATATTATTTCCGCTAAAATCCAATGCCATAATATAGAAAAATGTGGAAAGTATAATGGCAGCCCAGCCAAAGAGAGTTTACGAAGGATGTTCTACCTTGGACTTGTGTTCTATGAACTGTTCTCGGGAGGCGAGCATCCACCTTCTAATCTGTGTGATCTTGCTCTGCGCGACGACGCATTTGTTTCTTTATCAACTTTGACGCTAAGCAACACGAAGAACGAAGAACAGCCCCGCGATAGAAATGCCAAGCGTCATCAAGGCCCCTCTTCATCTGGTGGAGAGGTTGGGCTCTGTGGATTGTCTAGCGAGTATCTAAGATCTGTTGGCATCACAAGTCCTATCTGCAATTTGATTCTCAACCTGTTAGACTGTGTCTATGGGGATTCAAGTGGAAATGAGACATATACAAACATGACACATCTAGTGTCTGATTTGCAACTGATGATTGGCAACCCCTTCAAATTTGCACAAGGCTTGGATATGGACAAATTGTCAGGATCTGGTTTGCAAATACATGACATTGAGATCCCCAGAGACGAAGAGTTGGAGACACTCAAATCGTGTTATGATCGTAGTAAGTCAGGGTCTTTGGAGGTGGCCATAATTGAAGGAGAATCTGGATCTGGTAAAAGTTGGTTGGCTCACCGTGTAGGGAGCTATGTGATATCAGAAGGAGGGGTATTCTTGACTGGAAAATTCGATCAAACTCATCAGTCCCAGCCATTCTCTGGTAAGCAGTTATGTGCATGAATTAAACGCAATAGAAATCAATATCTAAAGCATTCCATCCCCGAACTGCTTCATTTCGCAGCTTTGGCATCGGCCTTCGATCAATACTGCGATTTGCTTTTAGGAGTGGATGACACCGGAATATTTAAGTCAATTGTCGACAATTTGAAGACCGCACTTGGACAGGATGCTCAACTTTTGTTCAAGGTGATTCCCAAACTACAAATCATACTTGGTGGAACTGGTGAAAGTAGTAGGGAGAATGGTTCTCCTACACCACAAGACGGGGGAAACTCCTTTTTCATGCTTGTACATTTAGTATCCAAATTTGTGAAAGTCATATCGACTAACGTTGCATCTATGGTCCTGTTTATGGATGATGTACAGTGGATCGATGAGGCATCACTTGCAATACTGAACAGGATACTAAGGGAAAGGCAAAAGAAGTTTCTTTTCCTTGGATGCTGCCGAGATAATGAAATGCCAGAAGACCACTCATTTCGTAAGATGATTACAGCTATTAGGGCTTTAGGAGTTCAAGCCGTACAGTTGAAACTCAATTGTATGACCGAGGATACACTCAGCAAGGTGATCTCGAATGCATTGTGTCTCCCGCCTCGACTAGTCAAGTCTTTTTGTCACATTTTGTACAGCAGAACAAAAGGAAATGCATTGTTCTTTATGCAGCTTTTGATCTTGCTCTCTCGTGAAGGATTGTTGTATCTTGACTTCCGCCAAAAAAGATGGGCATGGAATGAGGAGAAGATTCTTTCAATGAAACTTCCAGATAATATTGCCATCTGTTTAGCGAACAGCCTTGGCAAGCTGTCTGCAGAAGTTCAAATTGCTCTGAATGTGCTCTCTACATTTGGGGCCTCTGCCAAACTTTCACACTTGGAATTGTTAGAAAACCAGCTTGGTATTATCATAGTTGAACCACTGAAAGAAGCTGCCGCGGAAGGTTGTGTGACCAACTCAAGTGGCACGTTTCGCTTTTGTCATGACCGCATTCAAGACGTCGCATTAGAGCTGATAACAGGTTTAGATAATCGCAGTAATTGTTTATCTTTTGGTCGATGTTTAGCCAAAGAAGCGCTGGAGACAAGTGATAACAACATGTTGTTTACAGGAGTTGACCTAATCAATCGAGCAGGTCCTTTAGCTATTTCTGTGGATGAAGACTATTACAATATGGCACGTTACAACATGGAGGCCGGAAAACGAGCAATGAGTATGGCTGCATTTGATACTGCATTTTTGTTGTTTCAAAGTGGTATTTCATTTCTTCGCGATGGACATTGGCAATCTTTCCATCCGTTCAGCATTGAGATATTTGAATTGGCATGCAAGTCGGCAGCTGCTACAGGGGGGAGACATATTAAAGGTCTCATGGTTCTTTCAAATCAAGTACTCAAAAATGCTCGCTCATTCGAGGACACTGTTGAGGTTCAACTGATAAATCTGTCACTGCTTTCTTATACAAACGGGACGGAAGCTCTCCAGATGGGTCTTGCTGTGGTATCAAATCTAGGTGATGAAATACCAGACTATTCCAAAAAAGATTTAGAAGACCAAATCAATCTAATGAAAACAGTGTTGCGCAACCTATCCGAAGATCATCTTTTGAACTACATGATGATGAAAGATCCCAAGAAGCTCATTTTGATGAGATTTCTTTCTCGGATCCAATATGTTGCGTATCATGTCAAGCCTTTAATGAACATTTCAGTCATTCTAAAGATGCTTCAAATAACTATCTCTTATGGTGAGTCATTTCTTTCACATTACTTACTACTACTTATACAAATATCGAATGGTCGCCAACTAAAACTCTTGAACAGGTCTATCTTCTGCAGCTCCCCACACCTTTGCATGCTTTGGAGCTCATTTGGCTTGGCTCGGAGACTTTTCAGAAGGCTATCGTTATGCATCGCTCGGGAAGTCTCTATTGACTAAAGTGAGAGTCTCAGAGGTGCCAGAAGAGTCTACAGGAGCAGTCTTTGCGGCAGTAAGTTGTTGATTTTCATTCTCCAACAATAAATTCAAGCAGAACTGCCCTGATGTTTTCCCCTCACTTCGCCGATAGGTAACCACCATTCAAATGCACGTCCAACCTTCTCAAGCAGCAAACGAAATATATCTTGAAGGGGCAAATGCCGCCATGAGTGTAGGAGACCTCCACTTTGCCTGCGTAAATCGAATAATTTATTGCAACAATGCATTATGGGTAGGAAATGACCTTTGTTCTGTCAGTGAGGTAATTCTACGCAGTGACATTCTCCCTTAACTTGAAAGATTGCATTTCCAACATCTTATTTGTTTGTGTTTTCATCTTTGCTGGCAGATGTTTAGCAAAACCAGGGTATTTTTTGAGGGTCTAGACCGTAAGATATCTTTGGCGCACAATATCATTGGCCATCAATTAGTATTAACAATTTTAGGGAAAGAAGATGAAGCCATGGTTTTGAGAAACTTGGTAATGCCAAATATAGACACGATCCCCAAAGCGAAAGAACGGCTGTAAGTCACTTACCCATTCACTATGAATGCATTCCCCCATCTCAAGCTCACTGAACTTTTATCACGAAACTTAAGCTCTTTTAATGACTTATACGCTTCTTATTTGATGAACCGTAGCAATATAATAGATTGCTATGAAGCATGTTTTGCTTCAAAACCTGAAACTTATTTACTCAGTCCACAGCTATGGTTTCAGACATTCATCAGTGGCCTAGCAGCCTATCAAGTATACAGAGAAACAGGTGATTCATCATGGAAAGATAGAGGTGTTATGCATACGCAAGAGCTCAGAGTATGGGCAGAGAGGGCCTCGTCCTGGAACTTTGAACACAAGCTAAAATTGATGCAAGCAGAAGATTGCAGTTGCAGTGGCAACATTAAAAAAGCCATAGAGTTATACGAAAGTGCAATATTGTCTGCAAGGGCACATAAATACATCAATGATGAAGCTCTATCATATGAACTTGCTGGTAAGTTTCATCTAGTCACAGGCAATCTAACTCAATCATTTGAGTACCTGAAACAGGCCCACAAAAGATACAGTTGTTGGGGTGCTCATGGGAAGGCAAAGCAGTTGTTTGATTTTACGGATGCAAAATTTGCGGGTCACATAGAGTCTACAAGATCCTCTTGATGGTGGTTTACTACCATACAAGAGTTGGTTGTATTTAAAACAAATTACCCCCAGGAAATAGACAAACTTCCATGTCGTTTTTACGATCTAAAATTACTAGCTAATTAACTAGAAGTACCTTCTACGAAAATACAAATTTCAAGTCAGACAAAGTTTAAAGAATTTTTTTACCCAAAGACTTGTTTTGTACATATTGTTATCCCCTCAAAATTCGTGAACAAAGTAGTCCTGCAGAAAATCGTAGAGATGCGATGCAGTTCCCCTATTGCGGCAGAATATACTTAGTTTGCAGGTTTCTTGAATGGACAACACCCCATTTGAATACACCCCTGAATAAAATCACGAGAGAAACAGCGAAGGAGGAGATTAGATTTGTACTAGTAGTCTCCAAGCATAACACACAACCAAAACAGCACATCTTCATCTGATGCATACCAATATGGTACTCTCAGGACTCACCTATCAACTTGAACAATCCTCTTTGCCGCGAATTCTTCCTATAACTTTCCAACAACACCTCATCAATCTTGGCCGGATTACCATCGGCAATAATCTTTTCCACCTTCTTCAACATCAACTGGAAACTGATTCGAATATCGGCCGTTAAATCCACAAACTTCACATCGATCCATCCCGCCTCAACACAAGCCTTGACATTCTCCTCCGGTGACAACCAATCATTCACCATATTGGTAGCGGCAAAAGTTTTCAATTCCTCCTCCGACACACCCTCGCCGGAACCGCACATTAAATCGCAAAAAACAAACACACCCCCGGGCCTAGTAATACGCAAAGCTTCCATAAACGTTCCCTTCTTGGAGAACGCATGAACAAAGGCATCTTGACTAAAGGCCACATCGAACACATCGGGTTCGAACGGTGCCTCCTCGTACGTACCCGTGACTACCGTGATGCGATCATCGACACCGGCTTCTTTCGCGGCTTTGACGGCTAGGGCATTCTGCTCTTCGCACAGGTTCAAACACGTCGCCTTTATATTGGGGTGTTTCTGACACAGGCGTAATGCCGCAGCGCCCGTTCCACTTCCCAAATCCACGTAGGTCAACTTCTCCTCATCGCCGCCGAACAAGCTCGTTGCCAAATCGAACATGTAATCGGTCATCTGCTCGCTAGCCTTCCCATACGCTCCTTCTTTGTTCAGATCAATGTTATCCCATTTACCAAAGTGGATATTGGCCGTACCGTCGCCCATTACCTGAGAATAGAATTCGATTTTGTCCGAGGTGTCGTATTGGGCCTTGACGCCCGCAACGTGCTTGGATAGGGAGCCAGATTTGGAGTAGATTTCGGGGGCTACCTCTGCGGCTTGGGTGGTTGTATTAGTGTTGGGTGCCATTTTAGTTGTTGACGATGATAGGATTAGAAATGGTGTTGTTATTAGAATGTTGGATAGGAATGCTACCATAAAACTCTGAAGATATGGAATTCTGTGTGATGATAAATAAGGTAGGAATGCTGAAGTAAAAAGTAGACGGATTGGTAGTTTGTGATTCCATCAATTCGTTCGTCACATTGGGGTCATTGGTCATTGCCGTTGTATGGTAAAAGTGGTGGGGAAGATTATTATTGATGGTGGCAGGCGCGGGCAGGGAGAGCGGAGAGATCTCTACTAAAAAATAATAGTAGATACAGTGCGTGGTTTTGGGTGCCGAATTGATGCCGTGTTATCTTTGCGAACCTCAAACCAAACGTGTTGTTCTTTTCCAAAACACTAACACTGGTGAACCCCAGAGTAGTTCCTTCTTTCAAAGAGGAATCAGTATGTATTTCAATCTACCCAACTTTTATCTTCAAATGATGTCATCTAACGAGGAATCAGTACATACTCAAAAGCAACGAAAGCAAAGGAAGGTCGCGTCATATGCGAAACGTGGTGGAATAATGGAAAGAAGCTTGCTACGTCACTTGGGAATATCAATTCATTTCAGTATGGATTCCTCTGTGAAAACATATTATTTCCAGACTTGATAAAATTTATGTCAATATCGATATGTATTTGCTCATGTATTATTTCTGAATCATAAAAGTTGTGCTTGTACGCAGTGAATCGATCTTTTCGTAATACAACTTTCACATCATTTGGCCAATGTCTAGTCTGCCTTGCAAATGCCCGGAACAAACTCGCCAGAGGTTCCAGAAGAAGAGGGGCCAGAACTTTGAGAAACAGAACCACGTGTATCGTGCCAATGACCCGATCTTCCGAGGAACGACCTCGGAATCGGAACCACTCAAACCATAGATAGAACGCATTTCATTCGATTCCAAATTCCACATTTGAATTCTCAAGGCTCAAGGCCTCAGCCCTGCTTAGCCCTGCCATTTCATTTATTCATTTGCTTCATCTCTTCTTCTGCCGATAGATCAGCATCCGCAACAACAAGGACGACGCCGTCTATTAAAACTAAACCAAACACTCACGACAATATGGCACCCAATCTCCAAACCGAAACGAGTAAACCCATCTGCGTCTCTGATTCGTTCCACTTCTCGTCCTTCTACTGGCGCGAATCCAACGCGTCCCTCGCTGGATTGAATTCTAGTAATGGTAATGACAGCGATGATTCTGACGACATTAAGACGAGTAGGAAGGAAAGAGGTATCAGTATTGATAGTAGCGAGGCGGGTAGTGTGATGATGGGCGAAGGCGAATCGGCCGTGTTCAGGGTAAGATGCTGCTATTCTTCTCTTCTTTCATGTTGCGCACATGATATAATAGTATCTTCATCAATACGTCTCTAACAACCACTTCTTCTTCCATATTATAACCCTAGCCTCTGACCGTCGCCAACCCAGACCGAGTCAAACTCAAGTTCTACTCCAAAGTCCTTGGCGACAATTCGACTTTTATCCACTATGGCAAATGGGATGGTCTGGACACCGAACAGCCCGGTGCGTACGGCCGTGCCAGCGAGGCTATGACCGATTACATGTTCAAGATATCGATGGGACTGTTGCCTCATCGGGCGGAAAGCTCGGACTTTCGTTATGTTGATTTGGGTAGTGGTACTGGAGGTTAGTTCGAAAGATCATGCACTTAAGGTCTCTTGATGTGCATTTGATATGAATCTCACACGCCTTACGTCTTCATTGAACAGCATCGGCCATCCACCTCACCAATCGACATTCGCTCCAAATTGCCCAAGCCACCTGCGTCAATCTCTGCCACGAGCAGAATATGGAAGCCAAAGGCCGCATTGACGAACTCGACCTAACCTCCAAAATCAACGTTGTCGACGCCACCTTCGACGAAACTCCCTGTCCCTCCAACCACTACGACCTGGCCTTCAGTCAAGACGCCTTCATCCACGCCATATCCAAAGAGAAGGCATACAAAGAAGCCTATCGCATCACCAAACCCGGTGGAGCCTTCGTCTTCTGCGATTTGGTTTGCGGCAATGATCCTGATCTTACCGTGCAGGAATTAGCCACCTTTGCCGAGAAGAACCGGATCAACGATTGGTTGAACCCAAGTCAAATCATTAAAACATGTGTTGATGCCGGTTGGTTGGATGTTAGATTTACTGACTTATCCACCGACTTGCGTATCAGCTTCCAGCTCATGTTGAAAAAGGTCACTTTTGTACTCGAGCACGGAGATACGGGGTCGAGTAGTAGTAGGGTCTTACTCATGAACTATAGGGATAACATCTGTCGACGCATCACACAAATTGAACGTGGGGTGTTTTTATGGGGTGTCTTTCAAGCTCGTAAGCCCGTCTTTATGGACTTGGCCGTCAAGCCGTGAGTGCTTCCTTGTGACTGCTATTATTTGCCACACTGATCTCTCTCAATCATTAATTTATTCCTTCATATAGACCTTTGGAGTTTGTCAAGACAAACCATTTGATTGTTGATACTGATGTGAAGGATAAAGAGAATGTCGTGGTGGTGGATATTTTGAAGAAGATGGATAAGGAAACTGTGGAGGCTTTGCCCAAGACTGTCGAGTTGATTATTACGATGAGTGCCGGTTTGGATCATATTGATTTGGATGCTTGCGAGGCCAGAGGTATTGCCGTCAAGAACTCTGGAAGGGATGCCATTACCTCTCATGTCGTCCAGTACTGTCTCAGTTTCATCATCATTGGTCTGCGCGATGCTCTTAACCAGCTCAGCCTACCCTTCCCATCCAAAGGCTGGAACCTAAATTGGAACTGTGAAGGCAAACCTCTGACATCATCTACCATTGCTGTCATTGGCCTTGGACATATTGCAAAAGGTCTCATTGAGGAAATACGCAAGATTGCTCCAGATGCTCGCATCATCTACAATACTAGGACTCGTGACGTGGACTTTGAGTCGAAGCATAGTTTACATTATGTGTCCGATGTCAAGGAGCTAGCTGCAGAGTGTGATGTCCTTGTCCCCATGTGTGCCCTTACCAAGCAGACCGAGCACCTCATCAACAAGGAGGTCATTGCTCATCTTAAGCCTGAAGCTGGAATCATAAACATGTCTCGCGGTAAGGTTGTTGACACCGCTGCGCTCCAAGAAGCACTCGAGCATAAAGCCATCAAGTACGCCATTTTGGATACTACCTTCCCTGAGCCTCTTCCCAAAGAGCATCCTTTGTGGTCATTAGACAACTGCTTCATCTTTCCTCATTATGCAACCAACACGATGGCAGTTCGCGAAGCTCTTGTGTCTGAGATAGAACCCATTATTGCAGACCACTATGGTCTAAGCCACTCAGACGAGCGGTGCAAGGCTGAGGAGAAGGTCCTTCGTTATGACCTTGCCGTTGCTCATCGTCTTACGGCTAAGTATGGCATGGATATGCTGGTGTGGAATCATATTTCTGCAAGGTATCGAGCCGGGTGTCTTATTACTCCTGGTCGCAAGATGTGGGGGCTGATGAATCCAGAAGACTTGGTCTACAGCTCTTCCAACATAACCGCTGATGTCATTCATGACGCTGTCTACTCTGCTAGACCAGATATCAAGGCCATCATTCATCTTCACACTCCAGCAGCTACTGCCATCTCGTGTCTTGAGGAAGGCTTTCAGCCAATCACCCAAGATGGTGCCTATTTTTATGGTAAGGTGGCCAACTATGACTGGGACGGACTTTCAGATGATGCATCAGAAGGACCTGCCATTGCTGCTGCCATCAAAGCAGTTAAAGGATGCAATACTCTACTGATGCACAATCACGGCTTTGTCTGCTTTGGACCTTCTGTCCGTCATGCTTGGGTTCTAGCTTACTACTTTGAAAAATGTTGTGAGATCCAGCTAAGAGTTATGCAGTCCGGTGGTAAACTTCGTCGCCCAAATAAGGCAGTGATGCAAAAGGCTGCTGAGGATAGCTACCTGCCTGAGTTTGCTCCGGGTGTCTGTGAATGGGATGCATTATGTGAGGAGATTACCTTTGATTAAGGAGGATTTTGATGTCTCTCCTTTTTGCTTCCATCTCTTTTGGGTTTCTTAATGCGCTTATTAGTAATGAAAATAATGTATATAGTTTTAATCATCAGTTTAATACCATACTGAATACTGATATTAAAATTATAGATACTGCATGCTGAGGATTGGAAACTCTCCTTATCTGATTTCATCTCTCTTTCAAGAGTCTCCTGCTAATAAGTTGTCTTAGATTCCGTGTGTTTGAGATTACCTCTATCTAGTCTTGGCTATATTTTAGGCTTGCAAACTCTTTTGAATCTGATGTCATCTTTCGTGTAAAGTTTAGAGTCAAGATACTGGAACCATGTCGGAAGAAATTTTATGCAGCTTCACTGGAGTTGCTCTTTCACCTTCATGTCTCGCTCGAAGAAGGATTTGTGATTTGTAGGGTGTAAAAAAATTTCTGTTAGTAGTGCCATTTTACTAGAGGGTCTAGGGTTGAGACCCATAGCTGCCATGCCCACCCCCCGCCCTTCCCATATTTCCACAGAAAACAATGGTAATTGTAGCTCCAACGAAGAAGCAACAGTCTTCAAGGAAAACAGCACAATTTCTAGCTATAATAACTGCTGTATTATTTGCCTGTATTTTGATCTTCAAAGTGTCATTGTCATCAAGGACCGAAAGCACTAAGACGCGTGCTTCTTTATTGAAGGGTGTTCGTGACAACGTCGTTGTGGCGGACAAACCACCCGCCAGTACAGTGAGATGACATCCATTATTTGTTTCACATTATATTTGTTTGATAATTTCAATTGTCGTTTGTCCATTCATGATTTTGTCGTGTGGCCCTTATGAATTGCGTCGGATTCAGACAGAGGAGGGCATGAATCCATCCACGTCAAAACACATCCTATCAACAGGAAAACCGTATGTACTCTACGGGACAGCTTGGAAGAAAGACGACACGGCATCTTTGGTTTCGCAAGCACTTCATGCTGGATTCAGATTTATTGATACGGCGTGTCAACCGAAGCATTATAATGAAGCGGGTGTTGGAATCGGGTTGACTCAAGCTGCTTCTGATCTCGGTAAGTTATTATTTTAGTGTATGTATTGTGATGGGGCACGACTTCGGTTACTGACTGGATTGATTCATATCCTGAAAGAACTTGAAAGAGCGGACATATTCTTACAGACAAAGTACACATCAGTAAATGGTCAAGATCCAAACAATATACCGTACGACAAAACAGCATCACTCGAGGAGCAAGTTAAGCAAAGCCTTGAAAAGTCACTGCAAAATTTACAAACAGACTATATTGATTCATTAGTACTTCATTCTCCAATGAAAACCATGGATGAGACTCTCCGAGTATGGAAGGTATTTGAATCATTCGTAGCTAATGGGACAGTTCGCCAACTTGGCATTTCCAACATGTACGATTACAGAGCCTTTGAAACATTATACGAAGGAGTAACAATCAAACCATCCATCCTCCAGAATCGATTTCATGATCAGACAAAGTATGATGTAAAATTGAGACAGATTTGCAAGAGGCACGGGATAAAATACCAGTCATTCTGGACGCTAACAGCACCTGGTAATCGACAAGCCATGGGGAGTGGTGTTTGGAAAGCAATGGCGAAAGAAAAAGGGCTCACTCCACAGACACTTCTGTACGCCTATATGATGAGTTTAGGTCATACACCATTGGATGGATCAAAGAGTGTAGAACATATGAAAGAAGATATTGACCTCGTGACAAGATTTCAGAATGGAGAAACTGTGCTGGATGAAGATGAAATCAAGACATTGAGCGGGTTATTAGGTATTCACTAATATTACTAAGTGTATAAACCGCAATTTTGAAGATATTCTAAAGTTATCTACTTTGATACTTGTGATTTGCCATTTGGTCCAAAACCTTCTCTTACCTCCATCTGTTTTTCCTTGACACATTCAACAACTACCTAGCTGAAGTTGCGCTAGGAAGAAGTGTCAGGTCGATGAAATCCACAGGGTAGGATCCGGAATCATACTTGTTATCAGAGGAACCTCGCACTGCTTATCTTTAATTAGCTATTGTAAAGAAACTTGATGATATCTAATTAATACGTTTTTGCCGCTGACAATGCCAAATACTCTTCATGAGCATTTGTTTGTAAGGCCAAGAACTCTGAATGCTGTAGCAGGGCATTGAAGTTTGAAATGATTCGTCTATCATGAGGTGAATCTATGATAGCTCTACGAAAGGAGTCTCTTGCACCTTCTAAATCATCATAAACTAGCATCTGGCACAGAGCATAGTTATGCCAGCTCTCCGCTGTGTCTTCTTTATTGGCCTGCAGAAAAAAGGCACCTCGTGCAATGGCAAATATAGATTCGCGAGGAGCATCGTCCATACAAGCAGCTTGGTTTTGTCGTTTGTGCATAAGCTCCTCTGCCAACTTACCCCGTCGGGTGTACTCATTAATATCGTACCAGTCTTCTTCATTCGTTACTGCTCCAAAGATGGCATAGGAATATAATACAAACGCGTTGTCTACTCCTCTTTCATTCATAAAACGTAGTATCTTAACGTATGCTTCTCGTGCCTTGTCATAATCATGCAGGACAACGTGTGCATGTAGGGCAAAATTGCATAGAGATGTAATGTCCTGCTTCGTTTTCTCGAGTTCTCTAGAATGAGCGTTTTCAAGCAATACTTTTGCCTTCACAAGTAATCGGATTTTACGCTTTGCCACTCGTGCCCTCCAAAAGGTTTGTAGTCTCAAAATGTAGTACTCCCGATGATCTTTGAATATCCATCCCTTGGGTCTCGTCCATGTTGCTCTTTTGGTGATGGTGTTTGCGTAAAATGCAACATCTCGATAATACATTCCTCTTCGTTTGATTTGATTTCTCTCCGCCCATGTTCGAGGATAGCCCCCTAAGATGTACTCGGCATATACCCCCAACTCCTTTGCAGGTGGAAATGCCTCATTCTGCAGCTTCTCCCAAAAGTCATGATTGCGAATATCTGTGGGGCTAGGGAGATGTTTTATTTCGTAGAGGTGGCGGTAGATGGATCTTCCTTGAAACCCACGCCATAGTCTCTGGACATTCATGGCCAAGACTCTAGATGCTCTGTACCACCACAATCGTTCATAAAGTACCGATTTATAGTAGTGTTGAGCGCAGTACATCCTTCCAATGGATTGAATTTTGATCGTAGCTCGAATTCTCTTGCGACTGAGATAGATTCGAAACCTCCCAGAAGACATGTGAAGTTCAGAGCGTTATGATTTGGACTGAAGTCACAAGATGAACATTCCACAATAATTTTCACCACATACCTTTTTTGAATCCGATTCGCAGCAACTCGTTCCATACTTCGCCGCCTAGCAATCTTTGCCGCTTGAATCTTACGAAAATGTGCTTGCAATCTCGTAGCACACCGTTCTTCTACAATGGCAGCTCGACTTTTCAACATGGCAGCCAGCGCCATCTCCTCTTGTTTTTTCTGTCTATCAAATTCCAATTGTTGCTGCGATGGCAATGATCCCGGATGAAGTACACGCACTACATTCCGTTCACCGTACTTTTCTCTAGCTTCAATCACTCGTTGTACATCCATCGGGGGTGGTGTGTGTGATACCTCCATTTCACCGTCGGGCCCGACCCGAACCCACTGCAATACCTGACGAGTTTCATCCCAACTGTCATACCATGCCGCACACTCGCGTCGTATCTCCTCATCCCAGATATATTGATGCGTTTCATCCCATGTATAGTTATCCTTGATCAACGCCGTGATCTCACGATGGCCGTTCATTTGAGCTTCGCCCAGGGGTGTTAGATTATTGAAATTCTTGCGACCGATCTTGGCACCATACTCGATTAACACCTTGATGCATTCGATTCTGTTTAGTCTGGCAGCGAGGTGGGCCGGTTGATCACCACGATTGTCAATGGTGTGGATGTCTACCAATTGTTGGGAGAGAATACTCCTTACTACAGATGGTTCGTCGAGGGTGATGGCAATGTGCAGTTCTGTCATGATTTCATTTCAAAGTGAAAGTGTGGTGATTTGTGGACTTCTTCAGCTGAGAACACTCAGTTTTTGTTCAATCATTGTTTTGTGACATCGTTTCGTCGCGAAGAGCAATTTGTACAAGTCTTCCGAGCTTTTGACGAAGCACAATTTCACTCATTCCAACGTCTCCATCGCCAGTGGTTGCTTTGAAGACAAACTCCGAATCATCTCTCAGATTTTTATAAACCAAATGAAAATAGACCGTTGGGTTGGCGCTCAACCTGGTTCCTGAGCGTGGAAGACGAGCGCGTCTTTTAAAAGGGCAACTCTGCCATTATGAAGCCCAGAATACTCTACTCATCAAACGGGCCCATCAAAAGATAATGCCACGGCTTAGTGTTGGTCAACATCATGGCGATATGATCAACAGCGCCAGCGCCACTGTACGCCACACGATGGAATTGGTTATATTGTTTTTTTAGGAGGCGAAGAAGCTAGGATCAAACAAAAGAGTCTTGGTCGCATGATATTGCCCCCTATCTATGGACCTGCGACATGAACATGAACTTATTTCTTCCTTGTTCTTCCCATTATTTTTTTCTTCTGCACAGAAGCTGTACAGTGCTCACATAACAATACGTAGTTACCCCATCATCATCATGCTGTAGAGAACAAAACAATGGACGACACCATCATCACCGGCCACAATGACAAATGAAAATGACAACAATAATGTCGTGAATTTAACAACCACAGTCTTGTCAACCCCAGAACTGCTAGACCACATTCTCCAAAACCTAACAGGCATCAACTCCCTCCATGACATCCCATCACTCTGCCTTGTGTCAAAACAGTTTCAACAAACCGTGACTTCCAACACCATCTGGCGAGGTTTATGCTTTGAAAGATGGAAGACCAAATGGGGATTCGTCAAGAGGTGGAACGCAGCTTTGTACGAATACGAACGACTTCAACTCAAGAAAAACTCTCTCGATAATAAGTATTGGATGCACAAGTATCAATCACAAGAAGTCGATTCCAAACGCCAATGCATAACGAGCGCCGAATTAAAAGCACTCGTCTTTGACTTTCGTTTCTGGATCGGTCATCCAACCGTCATTGATGGTCGAATCATTGTTCAGTCTGGATTACATGAATCAGCAAGTAATACCATTCGATTCCATGCTCGTGGCGAAGAAACGAATCAATGGTGGTCTGCTCAGGGAGTCATCACGGGACACCCCTTACGAACCGATGATGAAATCGAATGGTTTTTAGATGAAGCATCCTGTGTGATACAATGGGGATTCGTGCCAAATTTATGGCCAGCGGGTAAGATACAAAGGTTGGAGAACTGGGGATGGGAGATTTGTAATTGTAATGTTGTCATGAGGGCTATGGACCTCGAATCACACGGAAAAGATGGAGATGATACAAATGTTTACAATCAAGATGATCATTTGTGGAGTGATTTGTGGAATAGTTTGGAAAATGTCCCTGTTAGGAACAATGCTGTTAACGGATTTATGGTGACTGCCGAAGTTCCACGGGGGTATTTAGACCACTTATCTTTATAGATCTGAAGAGCAAAACACAGAGAGAATTCTGTGACACTTCACCATTGAGTAAGATAAATTGATAGGAGTTGTATGTTGTATCAGCGATGTGTGAGTAAGTGGTAACGAGTACATATCTAAGCATCTCCATATCTCAACTCTCAAGTGTCAGTAAGCAAATTCTTCTCTTTCAAATCATCCAATATCATGATACCTGTAACTGTCAATTTCTCTCTTTCAAATCCATGATCAATCCACTTTAGTTCTTCGATCTCCGAATTAGCCTTGACTAAGTTAACCAACTCTAATTCAGCTTCTCGGGGACATATTCTATAACATGTCATACGAACCATCGTTCCTTCAGGTTTACCAAAAGCTTGTGCTTGAAATACCCCATAAAGCTGTAACGATGCCGGTTTAGTTGCAGATGTTGATAGATTTATGGATAGTTCTTCTTGACATTCGCGGATGAGAGCTTGTTCGTCTGTCTCACCGTGTTCCCGTTTTCCTCCCGGGGTGTAAAAGACAGATTTACCATAGGAGCGAGCCACTAGTTGCTTGTTTTGGGAGTTTATCATGATCAATGCGAGCTTGTCTATAAAGGTACTGGATTCTGTAGCAGCAGCGTATGACATGATGTCTGAACTGAAACTTGTCGAGACACGATTATTAGTCCTAGTATTTCGAAGATGAGAGAATCCAGCAAGGAAAGTGGAGCGAAGGGATCGTCGAATGGGCAAATCAAGTAAGGTGAATGATACGGCTATGGTGATGCTTTGAGATAGCAGTAGTCTGGTTAACATCATGCTCCCATCACCCATCTAGCATCTAGCGGTCTTTCCTTCCTCCTTTCCTCAGCTTCCTCTCCACTTTGTTTTGTGGCAGTATGTTATCTTTAGGGGGTGAAACATCCCTTTTGCATACAACATCGCCCACTAACAAGGTCTTCTGGGTTGCTCGCATGGTTTATGGTTTGCTTTTTTACAACACCTTTCAACTTGCAACAGGTATCTTTTTGATTTGCTTCCCTGACATAATCCACCATATTTTACCATTTGATTTGTTTAGATACTACTTCTTCGCTGTGCTGATGGTCCATAGTACATATGTAGCAGCTTCTGGACTCTCAAACAATCTCAATAGAGAAGAGAGGTATTTGGTATTTGACACTGTGGAAATTTCGGAAGGCCATCAATGAGAAGAAGCGCCATCAAAGCCAATTTTGAGTTCTTGTTTCATAGAAGACTCTGCAGTTTGATGACAAAAGAGGCATTATTATTACATCATACAACAGTCGTAATTCTGAACCTTTTGATTACATGGAACATAATTCTACCAACAATGACTGGTTCTTTTCAATAATTAATCCCTTTCCTACAAATGTTACAATATCTTCTATCACTAACAGAAATACACCTCTTGAACGAGCACCATTCGAATCCCTTCCAGCCCCCCTCCCTTCTTCAACTGAATCATTCAATCATTAAAATGAACAGTGATCCATCTTTCCACAACCCACACGCACCCTCTCTTTCTCTGTGTGTCTGAATATTATATTATTACTCTAAGCGCGATCAAAAATCTCATCGCTCGTCGCCCCCCGTCCCAACTTCTTCCGATCCGCCCCACTCGTCCCATGTCGAAATCCCTCAAATATCCTCAACAAATGCGGCTTCTGCTTATAATGCAACAATGTCTCCTCTAATTCCATGTATCCCTTCTCTACCAACATGTCCACCACGCGTTTATCTTGAACATTGGCGTTGGCTTGGAAGAGAGAGCGTATGCCGGAGCGGGCGGTGGAGAGGGGCAGGTCGATGTCGTAGATTGTTAGGACGCGGGGTAGTTCTTTGGCTATGGCACGGTAGAGCGTTGGAACGGGAGCGATGTATTGGGCTTTGCGAGCTAGGGTGGCTAGTTGGAGCGATGCCATTGTTGGATAGAAGGGATGGAGGTTTGCTTTAAGTTTGGAGTCGTCGTCGGACAGTGGATTATAGGATTTTATGTTGTACTTTATTCAGCTTTATTCCATCAGATTTACCTTTCATGAAGTTATACATGGCATATATATCAGAAAGGTAACTACAATTCTACGCTTCACGGTTCACGGTGTTCAATTCATTTCTTTCATGTTATTGTTGTCTCGGCTCAATCGTCTAACAATATCAACAACCAATCAGCCCTTCCAACACTGTAACTTCACACTGCAACGCACAAACCCACGGCGTCTTCTATCCACCATGACAATCATGTCCTACACGGGGCCGTCGGGCTACAAGGCTGCGAGATTGGCATTATCACCATCACCATTATCCACATCGTTATTGCACCAGTATGCCATGGTGGAAGGCAGGCCATACTTCCCCAATCTACACGTGGATCCATCTGATGAAACTTCCATGGTGGATGTGACACGTGTAGTTGTTGATGCTTACTACAATACTGCCAATACTATCCAAAGCAAACAGGACAATGGAAACACCAATACTACTAATGATGAGCTCGCTGTGGTGTCGAGAATCAGTGGAGGGTTGACCAATGCATTGTACAAAATCGACTTTCCCAAAACCGCTAAATCATCTACAACAACTAATACTGCAACCACCACCACTACATCATCAGACTTGTCCGTCCTCATTCGAATCTTTGGAGGAGATGGAATGATCGATCGTGATGTAGAATCTGCCACATTTGCTCGATTGTGCAGTGGTTCCTCATATTCTAGTCACAACAATAATGAAAAGGGTACAAATTCTTCTGTGATTAATGCACAATGTCAATACACCAATAAAGCAAACCTGGTGGTAGTACACCCACATCTCGATATGATTGGAAGATTTGCAAACGGTCGTATTGAAACTTTCCTAGAGAATAGGATACCCAGCACAATATCCGATTATCATGTCGATACTAACAATAATAGTAATGGGAAGGAATTGATGAGAGGTGTGGCGAAATGTGTGGCGCGATTGCATTATGGGTTTGAAATACCACATTATTATTTGGGGGAACCCGAAAGAACTTGTAAGCAGGATGAGATTAGTACTGTAGTTAGTGATGAGGAGAATATAAAGAGAGGAAATGAGTGTGCAGTGTTGCCACCAACTCCAGGATTATGGAATTTCCTTGCTCTATGGATTTCTGAATTGGAAGATGCACTATCCAACAATGATGGATTTGATGAAAATGATGGTTGGCTCGTATTGATTCACCAAGCGGTGTTCGGTACCAATAATACCAAGCTAAATGCAATCTCGAAGGAAGATATTATATCTTATCTGCAAGGAGAGGCCGCATGGCTTCAAACCACGGTGCAAACTCGATATCCTGATGCCGCCATGGCATTCACACATAACGATTTGTGTATGGCCAATATCCTTTTGGATGGCAATCATCAACGACAAAATGATAATATATCCGCAGCTACAAATATTAATAACAACAAAGACCCATGCATTATCGACTACGAATACGGATCGGTCAATTACACAATGTACGATATAGCCAATTTCTTTTGTGAATTGTGCGGAGGGAATGAGAATGGTGTTCCGGATTTAAATTTGTACCCTGATGTCGAATGCCAGGAAATATTTTTGAGAGAGTACATAGACGAAAGGAACAAGATTCTGCAGGATGGAAATAAGTCCATTAATTCATCAATGGCAAACCATCAGGAGGGTACTACATCAATTGTTCTATCGGAACTTTTGTCACAAATTGCCTACTTTCAAATGGGGAGTAATTTACTATGGGGAGTATGGGGTATACTACAAGCTTGTGGTGAGATGAAGGAACAAGGATATTGTGTGGAAACTGCCAAATTAAGACTGGACCGTACAATGGATGTGAATTCCTTTGATAATTTAAGGTATGGGATGAATCGTTTGAGGAACTATCGTGTTTGTAAAGAGAACATAGAAGGACTGTAAAATGTTTACAACACGCATGGATAACTTTCTAACAAGTTAGAATACTTTTTTTTTGGAGATGTGAATTCAAGTAACCCATCAGAACCAATGACCATCAACATGTCGATGCCTCTTAAGCAATTTGCCTCCCTTGTCTCACTCTGATTCAGATGCTCAGAAGACTCACATTTATAGCTGTCAGAGTGAGTTCATAAGCACCTTCATGACTTAGTGGAAGTGTGCTGGCTTAAGGGTGGCTTCAGTGAGCTATTAGCTAGTATGGCAAACCATCATCAATTTAATTAAAATGTCTTCGGTCTTGTATAAGCAACCAAGTCTTCTGAGCAATCATAGCAGATTTGGATTTGGGTCAGGCCAAATTCTTGGCCTTCACGTTGCTACACAGAGACATGAGACATTCCTAATTCCTAATGGTCAAATATATTTTTCTCATCGTGGTGCGGCCTCATGATAGGCCGAGAAGCAAGAGAGGAGGAGAGCAAGCTAGAACTTTTTCAGAATTCTAAGATATCTAGTACCAGCATAATTCCTCCCTTCACTCTAAACAATAATCTTTGCTGGTTTTTGAAAACCCTTGACAGGTCATCAATAATTAACATGACAACATTGCCGTTAGCTGTGGCCAATTCTGTCCCTGGCAGAGACAAGAGACAGAGATTGCAGTTGCCCCACCCTTTCCTCTTCCAGAATATTTACTGCATGCAAACTTGTCCTTGCCTTTCTACCTCACTAATAATTGAGGTGCCGTGGTGATAGTAAGAGATGCTGAAAATGTATGCAGAGCTTGCTACTTTCACATACAACTATAGTACTACAGAATATCTTGTTGACATCAAAAGCAATAACGCAACACAAAAACAAAGTAATAACGCAGTCAAATCATAGTCACCAAATAATATAGACTGTATTTGAAATTTGAATACAATCAATCGGAGAGGTCAATCATATTCTTTAGGTAACAGGTGGCATAAGATATTAACCATCAAACAATGTAGCCAAAACATATTTAGTGGATTATACCAGAGAGCAAAACAATAATAAATTGACACTGTCTAATAATCTTTTACATATAGCATAAGAAAGTAATCAACAACAAATTGGCACAGTTAAATAAGTTCTTGTTGATGGGATAAGATTGCAACAAACACAACAAAGTGAACATCAAACTCAATGATAGGAATAAATAAACATACAATAAAAAACAAAATATTAACAATATATTTGGACTTGAACACAAAAAGAAAACTCAAAGTGACGAAGGCAACAATCAATTAGAGCGGTTGGTATAAAGCTGCCATGCTGGTGCTGGTTAATAGCCCTGTCGTATTCTTCATGGTATCACACACTTTTTGGCTCCTTACATTAAAGTAACCAGAGCGGCTTTGCACTTTTTAAGTCTTTTTGTGGCAGCATATCAATATGATATGAGATATTACTGACTAACCAGAACGAAGAACTGCAAACCTTCAGGTTGTCCCAAAAAACATGCAGATCCAGAGACAAGAGATGTTGATGTTGGCATCCTGGACATTGGCGCTTAGAAGTAATTCATTTTTGACCTTTGATACACGGGACTGGACATAAGAAAAGTGATGGAACGTATGTTGACACATCATTCTGGATCATTTTACCCCCCGGGCCCCATTATTTTGCATTATGACTTTTCCATTTTCATTCTCTCGACCCCCGTAGCTACCCCATGAAAACTGACCGCTGTCCAACCTGCAACCTGTCTGTGTGCATCTGTGCAAAGCCTGATTCTGATACGGGATACGGAACACTATACCAGTAATTTTGAAATCCTGCCAATTTGTCAGGATTTCATGTAGCTCTGGTACACTTCTACAGGGGTTTAAAATCCTGCCAGGGGTGGTAGGATTCTTGTTCGATTCCTATGTAGGAATTTTGTTGTACGGGAGGTTGCAGCTGCATTAACGTGGAAAATAGTTCACGGCTTTGTGACATCACAAAATTAAGTTAATTAACTCCGATCTCTTACTCTTAAATAATCCATTTTTGAATCGAAAAGCTTCTCATAAATTTCAATTGCGAAAGGACAGATATTTTTTCTTGATAATATCTAGGAACATGAAATCCTGCCTCAAATCACTGGGCTATGATGTCACTGCAGAAATTAGATGACATCATATGGTCATCTTGGAGGTCATTCATTAAGTAATAAGTGTGATTAAGAATAATAAACCACGACTAAAAAATCCAATTTCGGCTGTCAGACCCCCGTACCCTCGTCCTAAGATGCACCTGTCTTTGTTGTGACATGTTGTCACATGACATGTCGCGACATCTCACGACACATTGTCGGTGAAGAAGACAATGTCTTGTTGCAGAGACATGTCGCGACATGTCTCAAGACATGTGCATCGTAGCCCTCGTCAACATACGTTCCGTCACTTTTCTTACGTCGGTCCCTTGGTTTGATAAGTTAGTTATTGGAGTTTTACTGGCTTATGCTACATGAATATATTGTCCAGAATTTGAGAAGCTATCAATCAAAGATGAGATCCTCTATGCCACCAAATCAAGAGCTATCAAGATTTTTTAAAATCTTAGTTGTATTAGAAAAACAGACCGATTATTATTCATCATCATCAGGAGGAGGATCCAAAAGGCCCTTCAAGAAATCAGCAGACATAAAAAGTTAAAGGTAATTACGTATGAAATGTCTCTGTTTACCTCGTTTTTTATTTTGTATTGACAGGTAATTTAATATTGTTTACATGGCATTACTTATGGTAGAAGATATTGTTCCGATCAAAAAATAGTCTGACACCTTGCTCCCTCGTTAGTTCCGAGTTCCGATGAGTTCCGATTGACGCGAGGATGCAAATACCCAAGACACCTCCGATCTCAACCTAATAGCCAAAGACGCGGCCAAGCCGCCTCGACTCCGTTGGGGATACAACGCCCTGGGGCGATGAGGAGCGGATGCGCTTTTCCCTCGGTGCCACTGTTTGTGGCGTGGGACATGGTGGACGAGGGTTGAGACGATGTGGCGCACGAAAGGGGTTGATGGGTGGGATGCTGGTTTAGTCGTTAGTTCCCGATTCCGCCGGTGAACTAAATGATACGCACAACGATTGGTCGCGGCCGCGAGACGGGTGGCGGATGTCGAAGACGAAGACGAAGCTCGGGCGTAGCAGAATGTACATGATAATGAAAATGAACAATCTCGTGATAAAGAAGATAGNGAATGTACATGATAATGAAAATGAACAATCTCGTGATAAAGAAGATAGCAGTACAACTGTTCTGCTAAAACAAGCTAAGACATCAATTCGACTGATACAACCCCATCATTTCATGGAAGCACATCAGTATTACGTCGAGGCCGGGTGGGGAGAAAAAGTTGGAATAGTGCGTGCTTGGCAGCGTTGGCGGCGCAGGATGCTTATGATGAAATCGTGAGGGAAGAAGAGAAGAAGGAGGAGGATCAGAATGAAGGGGAAAGACTAAGACGAAGCACACAAGACAAAAGACGGATGTTAGCAAACATCTCCATAAGGAACAATATCAAAGATAACTGTTGCATAAGAATAATTGAATTGATTTAAGCTTTATTACAGTCTCGAGCATGTGTTTAATTTACTTAAATATATTGATTGCTGTGTTACTGATTTCTACTTTTTCACTAATATGTAGCAACACTCAAAAGCGCTAACATAAAAACGTAAGATTTGTTTTCAAAGCAAATTTAACTTTATCTGTTTTGTTTATTATTGTGTCCTCCTGCACTTTTGCCGGATGATTGTTGTATCTATCGCTACAGACGTGCTGTTTGGCACAATCAAACATCAAAAGACATAATAATACCAATTTACAATTTACACCAATGATAACAAAAGACTCAAGCAGTGACATAATAATTCAGTCATCACCTAAAACAGCTGATGACAATTTACACAAACAGCGACAACAGCAAAAGTAGCTGCTGATCTACATGTCATAACAAAAGACTCAAGCAGTGACATAATAATTCAGTCATCACCTAAAACAGCTGCTGATCTGTGATATGATGTTCCAGATAAGCAATATTTTATTGCTATGGGGCTTGGTCTGTGTAGTGACAATTTACACAAACAGCGACAACAGCAAAAGTAGCTGCTGATCTACATGTCACTGGTAGTGGTAAGTGCCAGACTCCATCATCACTTCCCCCTTCTGCCATTAACAACCACTTCAGTCATACTGTACCTAGTTCTCTTACTCGACACACCATTATTCTGACTTAGCGCAAATTACAGCGCCAATTATGAATGAGGATAATGGACATTGCGGATGAAATAATAAGTCAGATCTTTATCTACATATAAAATAAAGGTACTGCTCTTGCCTATTTTTTTCAACTCGCCGAAACCTCATCAATCATGGTTCGCTGTGCTTCAGTATTATGCAAATTTCAGGAGAAGTTATTTTGTGTATGTTACACGCAGAGCTTACTGTGAGTCGCCCGTATCTTCTTGCCCACCTTTTTTTAGCACTAGTAAGCAACATGTTTGGTACATTGCAATTGGAGGCTACTGTGAGTTGCATTAATTAACAATTTTGCCAATGATGACATTCTAGGTGTCTGATCAAAGCCAATTTGAGTAAATTTCTTTTGGATGTCCTCCATCAATTATTCAATGCAGTCTCTTCTGTGACTGTTCATCTCAGCGTTTTTTTATGCTATTTGCAATTTCTTCTGGAGAGGAGTGTTCGTTGATATTGATGTTGCTCAAATTGACAATGGCAATGGTTGGTGATAACGCATCTTTCATTTTACAATCAGTAGATACAGACGGTACACTATATAAGTCTTCTTTCCAAAATCACTAAATTGATTCAATTTTCCTTTACAATTATGATAATTTTTACTTGCTGTTCATGATATCTGCATTTCTTGAAAAGTAGGCTCTATTTACATCAATATGGTTTGTATGCTTTATAAATGTATCCACAAATGTAGAGACTACCATTCTGTTCTTTTAGGATTATTTCAGGGTTGTTCAGTTTTAATAAGTACTGATTCCTATATGGCTGACTTTGGATTATTGAATAACGTCAAAAGTTAAATTAAACTATATAGCTTAAGGTTACATACTGACATCGGACGTTAAACTTTCTTAAACACTACTTTTTCCGTTCAAAATGTGAGTGTGATTGAGCAGTCAATCGGTTTATACATATTTCAGGTACGTAGAATCTGTACAAATGGATCTCAAGATACAGAATGGTAGACCTACTATGATAGACTATGCCGGTATATGTTACATATGTGCTACTTTACCCTTTTTGTAAATCCATAGGGGCGACTTGGGAGATTGATATCTAACTCGACTGTGCTAGCCAAACTTGGTACATCAGTCTGAACCAATTATAAGCGTCATCCAGACAACTCTAATATTTTACTTGAACCTCTGAACCAGCTATATCAACTGCAAATTCAATGCTTCTCCTCATTCTGTAGTCATATTCTTGTTTTCACTTTCTTGGCATCTCTGCCTAATAGAAACAATAGAATGAAATTTTCTGGCCTGATAGAAATTAGAAATAGAATAAAATTCTTTGACCACTTCACTTTTACTTACAATCATACTTACCATACCATGCATGACTGTTTCTATTGTAATTAACCTCCCCTTCTTCTGTGCGATAAACATAAACATAACATCTGGGCACTTTCCCTCTTTTTACTCAATGAATTTTCTCTGGTTCTTCATAAGCATTGAACAAGCTTAGATCGCAATACTTCCACTTTCATTAATATATTCATTAATATATTCATTATCATAACATCAGATACTGTCTTTTGACTGCCTGTAACTGTGGCGTCAGTCACATACAATTGAATCAGTGTTGTGTTTCATCACTTCATGTATTCGTTGGGTTATTGTTTAAGGTTCTCATTGCAGTTATAAACTCTAATTCTAATTAAAATTCTTTAACAATCATCCCCCCTCCCCCATACCTGCCCTTCTTCGGTAAATGAATACATCAAGTTGTTGGTAGCCAGGGGTTTCTGCGACAAATCCCCTATCCCCTGGCTGTAACACCAGCGGTGGTCAATCCCCGGTTGATTTGTCTTGCCCCCTCACCCTTCAACTCGTGACAATTACCACAATGTGGGAAATTGTTTGTTGCTGTTATAGGTGACAACTGCACATACATCCCTAAGTACCCCATCTTGATTGCGTCATCTAAATTCTCATTTCTCTTTCTATTGATGTCTCTTGGACTTCATCTTCTTCTTAAATAGCTTTGGCAAGATGTCAGTAGGTTATTCCTACAAGTCATATTTTTCCAAGATGACCTTTTTTACTGCATTTTTGAACTTATTGCATTGTCCTGGATCATTGTGTCATATCACACGGCACTTAATTACGCATATTGACAGAGGTATGGCTAGTCGTAGATCTCACTATCTCGGCATTGGCTGATACCAACATGACAGTTTCAGCATCTAGCAGACTACTAGTGATACGGTTTGTATGACTGAAATGTTGCTTCACTAACTATCACTAGTACTCTCCAAGGGGTGACAAGGGGTGATGTGAAATATATCAAGTTTATCTTATGTTTGGATAGATCTCATCAAGGGCTACAATAATAACTTGGTGCCATTGAGAAGTTCCTAATATTGACTGAAAAAAACATTCAGTATTCACCCGAGGACTACTATTGTGGATGAGATGACAAAGTCTGCCGAAATCTAATTCAAGTGCCGAAGTTGATTCAGGTTTATTCTACTATATTCACACAAGCGGATTCTGCAGGTATCAATTGGCATCCATTAATTGATACTGTAGCTGAAGTATATCTTGGGCTGTAACTGTAACTTGGTCACCCGTCTTGGCCCCTTCCTTACTTGTACTCAAGTTCAAGGGTAATTGATTCTATTCTATAGGCCCATGGCTTCTCATATTCACCATTTTTGTGTGCAAATGTAGAGATTAGCCTATGGAGGTACAAATTATTTATCTAAGATGTATATGTCTTGATGTCGGGCAGACATTTTTTTCATGATATTTACCGACATTTGCAAAATATGGCGATATGCGACATGTTGCGACATGTCTTGCGACAAAGACATTTTGGCCCCTGTTTGAACATGTCTCGACAAAGACAGATACAACTTAGCAAATTATATGTGCTACCTTACCCATTTTTGTAAAACCTTCAACGTTTGCTGCAAGCTTATTGGTTAAAGTTAAGAGTTGCACAAACTTACAACAACATTTTGTGCTACATCTTCCTTTCACTTCTTCAAAATAATCAAAAAAA
>JALLPH010000277.1:0-23393 GCA_036939855.1 Cyclotella choctawhatcheeana
GGGTTCCAAAATATCCGTCCTCCCACTATAAATTTGGCGCCAAGAGAGCAAGTACCCCCTTAATTCATTTACCTACGTATAGTTACGTATTATAGGGTACAAACATACATAAACCCCAGTACATTGCCGGACGGACACAAGGAGACACAAAAAGGTACCCAGGTACCAATTTTTCAGCATTAACTAGGCGTAGTTAGGACAGACGTGCGGATGGGGTCCCCTGAAAAGGTACTATAGTTCCTGTGGATCCGTCAGGGAGATGTCCTCCCTCCTGTCTCACCGCCGGAATCCAGATCAATCTACGCGATCACAGCAACGACTACGGCCACGTCAACGTTGTTCACCTTGATGAGCACTATCAAGATCCGCGGAAACGGAGCGAATTCATCCTCAAGCTCAATCGCATGCCGAAATCTACGAAAAATACAACCATCATTCTCACTTCGCCACAATTCATCGCTGAGAAGGAAGATATACGCAAGGCTCTCACCTATTGTGTTTCTCGCGGCACTTTCAGGTCAATCCAGTTTGACGAGGCACATCTGACCTGTCTGCAGGGCGTCGACTTCCGAGAGACAATACAACATGTTGGTAGTTGGCTGAAGAATTCGTGGCACAGTTGACAAGCTTGACGAATTTTGTAATAATGTTGTAGATTTGGTGTGGCAGAAAAAGAAGACCGTGCTGGCATTGTTCGATCGTACCCGCAACTCGACAATAGCAAAACACCATGTGCATTGTTTCTTTTTGCAGTTGATAGCTGCTGATATTATCTCACTGATATTATCTCATTGAAGGTCACTTCAGCGGAGACTGTGTTATGGACAATATCACGAGAGACGTTACCGGGTCGTCCAATTGCTACTGAAAAATACAACAACTTGGTGAATTGGTATGGTGTGCATATATTTCCAACTACTTACAAGAGGTCAAATAAAAATATTAGTTTTGATTAAATTCAAATATAAAATGCATTATTCTTTATGAAATATTGAGTGTCTCCTAGCGTGTCTCCTCCAGATAGTATCTTGACACACCACTTCTGCCTCCTCAACGACTACACTTTGGCTGGCAGCGTTCATTGCTGCCACTTTCTTATGAATGGCTTTCGAAAGTGCCATTTTCCTGTTCATTCGACGCTTTGTACCCTCTCGGGTAACCTTAACATTATCTTTGGCTATCAGTTCTTCTCCTTTTGTCCACAGATCCATAAGGGCAAGTTTATTAAATCCCACGAAGTTGATTTCAGCCACCATTTGACGAGCTTCGGCTGCAAAGTCTTTAGCTCCTCTCGATCTTTGACCTGTTGCTTGGTTGTTATCATCAGGCCCGTCGAATTCATCAGGATCAGTTGTGTGAAATTCGAAATCGTCCATGTCATCTGTTACATCATTTGGTCTTAATACCCTGTTAGCATCGTCCTCGTTCAATTGGCGAATCTCTTCCAAAGCTTGCTCACGCGACTCTTCTGTGACATCATTTGCATCATCTGCATTAGTAACGTCACCTACTGTTCTTTCTCCCGGTGCCATTGCTTGTCTCAATGAATGACAAAGATTATAGGCTGGCTCGTTTTCTTCCGCCGTCATACGGTCTTCGAGCTTTTGCACAGTAAGTGCTGATTTAACACTTGCTCTTTTTGATGTTATGAATGTCCGAGTAAACTTACGATTGGGCATGTCGACGCCAGTCTTCAACACTGTGAGATACTCGATCATGAATGTCACAGTTTCGGAGTTAAAGCGTTGGGAAGCTGCCCGCGGAGGCTCAATGTGAGAGGTGGTGGTCAGCTTACACACCATTTGGATGAATAATTTGCACACCAAGGATAGCCCGACTTGGACACTCTCCCTCTTGAAACCTTCCATAGTGCGTGGCATTGGATACAATGAATACCAACGGTTGATCAATTCCATCATCTCATCTTGTGCTATTGCATTCTTTTTTGTATCCCAATGATACCGCCGTACAGTGCGACTTTTGCGGATTATTTGCAGCGTGTAGTAATCAATATCACGAAAGAGTTGTTCCATTTGCTTCCAATGACGCTCGTAATACCGATGCTGACCCATGACTCTCCACAAAGGAGCTGAGTTTTGATATCCAACTTCAATGGCAATTGAATCTGAATTGCGATATGCCTGGATGAAGTCGATACACTCAGTCGACATGAGTAGGAACCCTGAGCAAAGACGAAGCCACTCATCAGCGCATTGATTCTTGTCAACATTATTCTTCAGTCGTGTTGTAAATGAAGAAGCAACAAATGCATAGAAATTTGCCTTCGAGTCTGTGTCAGTGGAGTTTGATTCAGAGAACGCTAGCTTCAATTTCTCCATGTTTTCAGAATAGTACGTTTTGAACATCACTGAATATAGCATGTGGTTGACGAGCATGATCAGACGTAGAACCTGATAGTAGTTCTTACGGGCATCTTTGCCGACATTCTTCCATCCAAGTACGGAAGCAAATACTTCCAAAAAGCCATCCCAATAAACACTTGCAATGGTTTGCACTTTTGCCAAACCTGTGTGCCAGTCACCGGGTACTAGAACTACTCTGCTCAGTGCTTTTTCGAAAATAGTGAGCTGATCTTCGGCATTTCCAATTGGCCGAGGAGTCTTCCTAATCATGTCTTGAATTAGGTTGACATTGTCAACTGTCTTTACATCACCGTACAGCACCACAGTCTTCTTCTCCCAGTCATCGGCTAACTTCCACAATCTCGTGTCCTCGGCATATTGAATCACGCCATTACGCCTAAGGAGGTCCAATGTTATCCCGCCGCATTCTAGAGAGGCAGCCTCGTCAATGCCAACAAGACCAAGAATATTCATCTCTGTACATTCCGCTGCCTCGGGGTTCCATTTAAGGACAGCATCCTTTTGAAATGACCTAACATTCTTCATTAACTTTTGGACAGAAGGATCATTACACAATCCAATGAAATCTTTCAATGCATCAGGTTTCGAATCACGTGACATGAAACCCGCAGTGGATTTGTCTTCCAAATCGGGTAACACACGCATCAATGCTATCATTTCTGAGGTCGAGCGAAGACGAGAGATGTATGCATCAACTCTGCGTCCACTAAAATCAGGTTCAAAAGCAGAAGTCATTTCAGGATGGCTATCAAAAAATTCATCTGCAGGCATGGATCCATAATCTTCGTATGTTGGCATACCATCCGGCGATGGATGAGGTTGGTTGAGAGTATACTGCAGCTCTTGTAATGGGATCTTGCCCTTCATTTCTTCGCGATCATATGGACGTGGTAGTTGTGCAAACTGGTTCGTACCACTGAAGTGACATGACGAGTGACTGCCTCGTTGGTTTTTAAGTCTTTGGCCTCGTTGGAAGTTATCTATCACGTAGATGATGAAATACTCTTTAGATAATAACTCGGTCTGTCGTTCGGTGATGCTATTGAATAACTTGTGTAACAGAGAGTTCCGTGTAGATGTTGATACATTTGTTCCGAAGTAGTTGTTGATGTTGAGTACTGTTGAACCAACTCCCCAAGCCTTGTATGCAATTGTCAAAATCATGGCCCAATGTTTGAGGGCGTGATTGTCTTGCATGCGCTTGAATGCCATCAACATCATAAACACCTGCCGACGTTTACCTTGAACGTTATCCGGATCGCGGAGGCCATGATTACTATCTCCGTACACACACCGTAAATTACTGAAGTGTTGCCAAATGAGAGGAAATGTTGACTCAGCTCTGTCTACCCACTCATGAAATTTTTCTAAACTGATGATTGGATTCCCATAATTGACCCATCCATTAATAATTGCGTGAATGCTGTCTTCGCAATACTTGTCAAATGACTCAAAGTAATCCTTAGCCTCTTTCTTGTTGTCGTGAAAAGAGCATAGCTTCGGTGGTTCATTTTTCATGTCGGCTTGTTGTTTTGACGATAATTGGAGTAGCCGCGAGAGATAAGCATCATGCAACGCGTAAGAAAGACCATAATCACCAATGGTCTCACGCGACATGACATAAAACAGTTGCCGGACCGCACCTGGATCACTCTTATCACTGAAGATTTTGCGGAATGTCCGACTAGTAGATTTCGGAGGGCCAAAGAACAATAAATCAGAAGCATGTCGGATGAATCTCTGCCAAGAAATGGTAAGCGTGAGAGGGGCAGACGAGTTCGGCTTGGTCACATTATCAAATGATATAATGAAACCCTCGTTCCGTTGATAGTGCTTTTTAAGCTGTGGAAGGGAAACGTGGCCTGCAGCAATTGATGTGTGAAGAGTGGCATGATGAATCCGTACATCTAACACATAGAAATCGCTTGCATTCATCCTTGTAGTTTCGACGCCCAAAGAATCTACGGCATAACGCAGCTTGTCCTTCCACCAACCATGCTCATTCTCGACGGCGCTTTTCAACACATAAAGCTTAAACTTGTGCCCCACTTCTGCGGTTATGATGTCCTCAAACATCACACGAGATAGCCTACGCACAGAAGACGTCTCCATTTCGCAAGCATCAGGATCAAGTAGATCTATAGTATCCTCGCCAGATCGTAATATCATGGAATCCCCCAATGCCTCGAGGAGGGAGGCCTCCGTCTCTCTCACTTCATTGAAACGATAATGCAGCTGACGAATGAAGTTACTTTCATGTTTAATGAACTTTTCATCGTCTGCTGCAATTTTCGGTTGCGACGAAAGGTCGTTGGTGCGCGGCCAGCCATGAACAATGTTGCTCTTCATGATTCGTTGATTGAGCTGCTCTTGTGTTCTATGTTTGACCGGATGTTGTTTAGATTGCTGAGGTGTCTTGACAGGCGAGGCGTCGGATCCTTGGGAGAGAGTGAATATGTCATCATAGGTGAACTCGTCATCGGAATCTGAATCGTCGGCAACGTCTTCAAGGGATATGAAGAGATCATCATTGGTCGATCCCCCCGCCATCGCATTGGCGTCATCTTCAGAGGCACGCTGGCGTTTGTTGCTGTCATCGTCGCCTTCAGACGTTGTAGGAGAGTCGCCAGTATCATCAAGAGTGAGGGGTGAAGGGGTGACAGTCCAATTACTCTGAGCAGCGACTGCCGCCTTTCGTTTTGGCCGTATGTTGGCTGATATTTCATCGTCGGCAGAGAGGTCTGATACACGCCTAGTTGAGTGGAATAGGGATGCGGCGGGTGCGCGAGGCGTCGGGGATGACTCTGGAGAGGGTGCTGCTTGATTGGCGTCAGCGACGGATTGATGTGTAGCTTCATGTGGTGTTTGAGGGGGATGTGATGGAGGATCGGCCATGATTCTGCTAGTTGTGCTGTGGGGCTTCTGAGTCTAGACCGCGCTATGTTTAGCTCCACCGCAGTCTCGAGCTCTTCCATCAGGCCACTCTGTCATTTTCATACTAATTCCTACCTGACCTCTAAAAGTAGGAGTAGAGTCTTTGGTAGGTAGGTATAGTAGTGATGAACTTAAGTATTATGATGTTGTAAGTAGGGCCTGATGGAAGAGCTCGTATTCGTGTGAGCTCTCTTGACTTCTGTAGAGATCAGCAAGATAAGAACCATAAGATGTGGTACTCTTGTCGATGGAGAATGGAGATCGACCGCGTCATCTGATTAGGGAAGAGAAAGAGTGACATGAAGTTTAGGGGTACTACCATACCATAAACTATCGAAACTACAAGAGACATAACCGATTTGCCCCCTATATTCCTCTGCTTGCTCCCCCTTCCCCTTCCCGCATCCCGCATCACCACCTCGTCTCCCCCTCCTCATCATCTCCGCCAGTCTCCGCCTACTTGTATCCGCTCTCCGTTACCATAGGAGCCGTTAGGCTAGTAAATAGTAAAATCTCCGTCCTCCTCATCCCTCATCCGAACTATGAACTACATTGTGATGACTACCCGACTGACCCATACATCCATCTGCAGGAGTCTATTACGGAGTCACACCCCATCGGTTTCATCACTTCCAGTCTCGAAGTCTGTTAGAGAATCAAGATCATGGAGACGTCAGACATCTGACATGTCAACATCCACGTCTGCCGTCGAATCACGTAAAGATGCATTGACAAGCTCAGATGGTGTTGTGGGACGACCGATTGATTTTGATTTGGCATCTAGTATTGAGGGGAAAGAGAGTCAGGTGAGTTTTTTTTTCGTGCATTTCAACAGCAGCTGGTTGGATTCCGTATGATGATGATTTTGCTCCAAATACCTCGTACATTAATCATCTCGTATCTCTCATCTTTTTCTATCAAGATTGTCACTATACGTCTTGAACCAGATCAAGTATTACGTGCCGAATCAGGAGCCATGATGTACATGACTCATGGAGTCAACATGAACACAACATCAGGTGGCGGTCTCTCGGCGGGATTTCAAAGATTCTTAACGGGGCAAAATGTCTTTATTTCGGATTATACTTACGATGGATCTAATGGACCACATGGTTATGTTGCTCTGGGTACAGATTTTCCTTCTAAAATTGTGAGACTTTCATTGGAAGAATACGGGGGCAAGATTATTTGTCAACAGGGAGCATTGTTGTGTTCCAGTCACACGGTAAATACAGGGCATCAGCGAATTATATTAATTTGGAGTTAGACCATTGGTTTTATGTGTCTCATGGTTGATTTGCGGTTTTTTTCCTCAATTCAGGTGGACATTAATGTTGAATTTACAAAGAAATTGAGTACTGGTTTCTTTGGAGGTGAAGGATTTGTGTTACAGGGGTTGACGGGTAAGGGAGATGTGATGGTCAAGGCAGGAGGCGCGCTCATAAAAAAGGAACTGAAAGAAGGCGAAGTTTTGAGGATTTCAAGCGGTGCCTTGGTTGCATTTCAAGCAGGCGTAGAGTTTGATATACAAATGGTACCGGGTTTCAAGAACGTTTTGTTTGGTGGTGAAGGGTTATTCATGACAACATTGACTGGTCCTGGCATTGTTTGGCTTCAAGGTCAACCGCCACAACGTATGATTAGTGAGATTGCTAGACGAGTTCCTAGTGGAGGAGGTATTGGCTTAGCCGTTCCCATACCTGGGATGGGAGGCAGTGACAATGGAGGTGGTGAATCTCCAACGGGTTCAACACCTGTATAGTTCAATTCGCACATCATTGTGAACTGTAATGTGAAATGTAGCAACAGATTTTATTAAGTATGTTGTTGAATTTAGGTACATGCAGATATTATAACTTAGACGGGAAAACTCCGCATCAAGGAAATACCTCATTCAGCTCACCAACAGCCAACAGAGTTAACCACACAATACCCACGATAACACTGAGACAAGCAGAACCGAACTCAACCAGGAACACCCTATTCATACGGGAATCCCTGTCTTTATCCTCGCCGTCAGCCATCCAGTAACACATTTTGCCGTAGAAAGATGCAAATCCACCCATAACAAGAGTCGATGTGATACAAAAGGTACCTAGATATGTCATGGCTAACCCAACATCTTGCATTTGTACAGCAGGTATAATACCAAGCACTCCGCCTAAAGTATTAAAACAACATATATTGTAAGAATGATAACCTGGATCATAATGATAGTTACGACCAATATGAATATTCACCTGGTCCAGCGACTCCATGAATGAGACCCGCAAGTAGTGCTAATGCACTCGGTGTACATAGAAGACATCTACCTGCGCAACGATTTCTATGAATATTCATGTGTGAAATATTTTCTATTGATCTTTCTTTCTCGTCTCCCGTAGCAGTTGCTATGGTGAAGCTCCTGTTGCTTAAGTCAAGTGTGCTGCCGTCGTCCTCGACATCACTTGGGTCAACAAAAAGATTATTGAGATTCACATCCATGTCTGTAGAATGCACATCATCATACAATCTATGTAAATCATTCATTGTCATGCTGTTCATTGGGATTGTCACTACACTATCTGCACGGGATTTGCTACACGACAAGTCATCATCTGACATGTAGTCTCTCGATGCATAGCTGGCCAATCCATCAGGTAGATTCTTTGCAGCATTCCATAGTCGACGATCATTATCAGATACACTTCTATCGATAGCATCACTTTCATCCGACAGCGCATTCATCTGGATCGGATCATGCCCTCCTCTATGCGGTGGTAGATCTATCTCTGAGCTCCCCGCCATAACCAAGTTATTTCTTGAAGCAAGAATTCTGTTCTTCATTGTGCCCTTGTTTTCGACTGGAATTGTACCAGCACCCGAGCTATGACTGCTGCTCCAACTTTTTCTCCTTGGTATGGAGGAAGGAGACCTGGAAGCTGCCCATCCCTTATTTGCTAATGCCTTGGTGATGCCATACACACCCAAACAAATCATGAACATACCGACAAATGTTTCTAGCATGGAAGTTACCCAATTATCCAACCCAATCCATTCACCACCCCTTGTCCCCTCTTGAATACATATCAATATGCCCCCAACTATTAGCAACCCAATGGAATGCCCGATGCCCCATCGCACACCCAGGAGAAAGGCTCTGAAATCGCAACCTCTCGGTGTTATGGATAAATCTTCTCTTTGTTTGGTGCGGGAGCCAAGATCTGTAGAACTTAGTGTGGCAAGTGCAGAGAGATGATCAGGACCTGTTAACACGTGCAGTGTGCCCATAAGTATTCCGGTGCCGATGAGGCTCGAAGCTTCCGACATGCTGGTTTAGGGGTATTTTCTTTTTGAGAAGAGTTATTAGAAGCAGAGAGTTGAGAGTTGAGATCACGGGCGCCCGGCCCTCGCCCCTTCGCCCATCACATCGCCCAACCAATATCATCATCGATACCCATCATCGCCCATCGCCCATCGCCCGCCCTCACACGGCTGCTGAATCAGCTCGAAGCTCCAAGGCTCGACCATGTTCCGTGATATGGTTTGTGGTCGTCCTGTTCATATTATCTTTCAATTGGAATTATCAATACCACACCTACTAGGTAGCCAATCATGACATTGCGCCTTGATACAGCAACGAGCCGATGGATCATCTTTGCGCTTGCCTTACTGTTGGGTGCATCAGCACTTGCACCTTCATTTCAACATCTGACATCGCAACGCATGATACCACAACAACAACCACTCTTCTCCACTTACTACAACGATTTTGACGACTTCAACACTTCATCAACTGTTGGATCCGCAGAATCTGATGATCCACTTATGGTCGCACTGCGCAATCGCCAGAAAGAGCTTGAAAATGCATCTACCAGATTGCCCCTCATCATACTGGATTCCATGCTTCCTCGTCAAGTCCTGGATATCCAGCTGTCACATCAAACATTAAAGAATTTGATAAAACACCGTACAATGGAAACCGAGCAGTCTACTCTGGGAATGCTGGGAATGATCCGCACCACTCAGGGTTTTGTCCCACTAACCAATGGAGTTGAGGTCGAAATTGCTGAATGTGATCAAGCAAAACGTATCCCAGGTGATACCACTGGAAGCAGCGATAAGGCATGGGATGTAACATTGGTAGCCAAACGACGATTTAGATTAAAGGGTCAAGTGAATAAGACTGATGGCGGATGGACTGAATCACAAGTGGAGTATTTAGATTCCGAAACAGAAGAGGAAATGCAACAAAAGCAGAGTGAGCAAGTGGAAGGTCAAGATCCCTTATCTTTGGCGAAGGCAATCTCAAAATCACGACAATTTACGCAACCCAATGCAAACATACCCAATAATTTGTCCATTGTTGATCGATGGATTGAACTGGCGAGGCAGAATGAACGACATCCAAATCAAATTGATAAATTGTTGAGTCAATTGGGTGAAATTCCACCAGAACATAAACCGTCAGAACGAGCTTTTTGGATCGGTGCTTTGATTAACCCATTGCCTGCCTTGGGTGTTGCTATGGAGATTCGACCGAGTCTTTTAATGTCGAAGACTGCCGAAGAGAGAGGTAAGATGAAAACTGATTGAAATATGTTTAATTGCAATGCGCACTACTTAATGCAATTTTTATGAACATTGATTTTGTGCAGTTGACATCGCATTGGGAGGTATCTGGGCTAGTGTTAAACATATGGACGGTAGTGCAAAGTTGTTTTAGCTCAACTTACACACTGGATCTAAAGCTAAATTACTACAAACATATTGAAATGTTAGCCACAAGTTGGCTGGTGAATTTTAGTCTTTAAGAGAGTGAGAAATGTAGGTGGTAAATTCAAGTTGATTTGATATGTCTGCATACCTCTTCTTAGCTGGATAATTTTTAGATTTGCTCTTCAGCTTGGTTCTGACTTCTAGCTTGGTTCTGATAGCAACCACCAAACGAATTAAGAACAATTATAAGCTCTTGGTTCTGGATAAGTATTCATATGTTACAATAACTCTATCACGAATTTGACTATGTACCATAATAGTTGAATTTACTATTACTCTATTTAGTTGAATAGCTACTAGCTGAACTACCATTCAGATTTGGTATAGTTTGACACTCTCTCAAGAATTGGACCCCAATCCACCTTTTCATGCTCCCCTGAGTCTTCCCATGGTAGCTCAGTACCAATTGTTTTCAAGGTAAATGCAGGCTCCTTGTATCCTTTTTCGTATACTACTAGCATGTTGTAATAGTGGATGTGCTTAACAGTCTTGTGAAACTCTAACCACCAGTTTTCATTTGGCCAAAAGTTCTTCATAACATTAGTGTCTTCTTTCATGACTAGCCCTTGAATCCACCCAGCCTGCAGCCAATCCATGCTACGATGGACCAGTCCGACTGTTGTTTCTTCTAAAAATTTGGAATCGCGACTGTCTTTCATTGAGTATCCCTGCCAGGCTGACGCCCATGATGTACATAGATCTTCAATCATATACACCCCATCTGGCTGTATATGCGGAAGCATCTCTTTCATAGCCGTCCGTTGTTGATTCATCGTATGACCACCGTCGTCCAAAAACAAGTCCACTTTGGGATACTTCTTCTTCAACATTGTCAAAAAATCAATATCCTCCGAAGAACCAATCTCGATATGGATCCAATCGGCACTTTCAAATTTCTTCGTCGACGGATTGATATCCACGCCAATGTACGTGAATCCGGGTCCAAAGTAGTCGCGTAGCATGGGAATCTTTCCGCCGCTTTGAACTCCAATTTCCATGAAGACAACTTCTTTGCCACGATATCGTTGCCAATGGTTGTGATATGCTTCAAAGTATATTGGCCAGATATATAGTAATGGGAGTGTTTTGAAATCTTTGGGAGAGAGTGGTTGTTGCGCCGCGAACTTGTTCAAATAGTTGTGAAAATAGGTGTAGGTGTCCGTCATCTTGTTGAGACTTTCCTCTGAATATGCTGTGTGAAGACCATTTGATTCGGTCTCCGCGGGGGGTTGGAATTCCAAATACTTTTTCAATTCCGTACGCTCGAGTGGTAAAATCAGCCCTTTATCATGATTTTCTTTCATCTTGTTCATGGTTTGAGTATTAACATCTTCGCAACTGGAGTGTGCGATATTATCTTTGAGCACCGCACCATCGAAATTGAGCCTGCCGTTGAAATATCCAAATATGTACGAGACGAGACATAGCAGTGCATTCTTGAAAGTGCATGTATGAGCAGCAGAATGCCTTTTTATTGACTTGGCCATGCCTTTCTCTTACTTCTCTGCAATGCAGTGGAGGGAGATGATTAGTGTGATTAGAGAAGATTAGAGACATTTATGAGCAGAGAGGCTACTGTATTTGAGTTTGTGTCAGATTAGTGATGATATGATCGCGGCCATCGCCAACCGCGCACGCGCCAAATTATGTCTAGTCCTTTCATGTGGTACAACACATAATCTATCGGGCGGATATCCCAAGTTTTCAATTGAATTAATCGACTGTGGTCCCCAGAAAATGTTGTTACTCCACGAACCAAACAACCTCAAAACCCACCTTCATTGACCAAACAAAAGATCCCCCACACTTTCACTTTGCAACACTAATTTCTTCACACTGCCTTGTTCCATGTTTAACTTCGGTGGTCTGTTCTCTGGTGACAATGGAAGGCGGATTGAAATCGATTCTAACATGAATGCAATAGATGAACCCTTCGATGGAGACGTAGATGATACGGTCACGACTGGGGAAGACGATACCGTAGGGTTCGAAGGTGCGAGTGAGTGACAGTTGTACAATGACCTGTCTTCTTGTCTGTCAACATGTTGCCAATGACATTTCTTATACTAGGCAATGACTTCAAGACCTTGACTCAAACAGCACGCAATCTGGCGTGCAATCTACAGAAGATGGCTCAACTCGCAGACTCCGAAAAGGTCATGATGGCAAAACAGACCGAAGTTATTGCCGAGAGGGAAAGATGCATTCAAGAATTAGAGGAAAGGATCGATGTATTGGAAGATGCTGAGAAATCCCATTCACAACTACTATGCAACATGGAAAGCAAGTTGAAGAGTTTTGATGCAGTTGTTACCGAGAAGGATGGCCTCGTAACTAAACTTGAGGCATTAACTACCGCAAACAACCGTTTGGAAACTACACTGGAGATGAAAGAAGCTACCATCAAAGAGCTGGAGGTGGTTAAACAAAACCTTTCGGATCGAATCGGTGAACTCAATGGCTTAATTTCAGATTATGAAGATATGCAACACGAGGAACGCCTATCCAAACAACAAATTAGCGATCAACTTGCAGCACTTCAATCCGAAAACGACAAACTAAAACAGGAGAATGCTACATACAAGGCTGCAAGGACCTTGTTTGTTGAATCAACTGAGACTGATGTGTTGGCCGCAGATGTTAGCTCTACCACAACTCCCACTCCACGTAATTCGAGGGCACCGAATCAAGGATCAAGCAGTAAGAAGAGAAGAATGGCCACTGCATACATTTGAACATGATACTATATCTAAGTATTTGTCTTTCATTGAGTTAATTGAGAATCAAGTCAACAATATGGTAGTGAGGGTGCATGTATGTGCCCAGTATCTTTCGGACCATTTTATCCAGATGTATGGTTGCTTTTCTATTAGATATCAGTTGCGAGTAAAGAGGACTAATCAATAATAAAATAAAAATAAATAATACTTGACAACAAATTGGAGCTCAAGCCTCTAACTCATTACTTATATTGTATTTAACAATTTGACCAAATGCTCTGCAACATCGCATCCAGACAAAACCGCGCTCTCAAAGCCAGGTGTGTATGTTGACATCATATCTCCCGCTTGAAATAACATAAAGCTTTCATCTGCTAAAAATGTTGTCGTTTTGCCGTTTTGTATTTCATACTTTGTTGGGGCCAATGAGAATCTTCCCGAATCATATGGCACACCTGCTATAACCTTCCTCGTAACTGATGCTTCATTCAAATGACGATGGCGTGGCATGGCTGAACCCCATCTTTGAGCATCCATATGAATTACCTTTGGCAGTGATGATAGTGCATCTGGTCCAAGTACACCTTTCTTTTCGCAAAGCTGAGTGCTGAACGCATTCAGCAGATCTGGGCCAGGAACAGTGGTGAGGTAATCATTTGATTGAGGGATAAATTCACCCGTCTTGGCATCTTGCATTGGTGTTTCTTCAATTTTCACAATCGCGTACTCAGGGGTTGAAACAAGCGTCCTATAATATAAGATGCCAGTCGTGAATTTATCAAAACAATAATCAGTGATATGAAAAATGGTAAGCTGGCTCTTTGTCAATCACGTACCAACACTCCTTGCCGCCCAGCATTCCAGGCTTAGAGTTTGACTTTGCAGCAAACCAAAGCACTTTGTCATCAAAAGATGCTGCATCAAATGGAATATTTGTCTGGCTATCGAATGAAATCATGGCAGTGAATAGAGGTACTCTAGCCCCCACACGTTCACGTACTCGTTTGGCGAATTCCTCGGGTACACCTGCGGATGCTCTGTGCCATTGCCCAAAAGAACTGCTCACATCGGTCAAAATGACTGCATCATAATCTGTACCAAGTTGATTCATACCATGATCGTTTCTCTTCACAATTGCTTCGGGCGTGTCGTGATAAGCAGCCTCTCCAGAAGTAGCAAATAGTTTCCATCTTTTTGTAGTGTCATCACGCTTCATCTGTGCCACTCTTGTACCGGTGAATTGTAGTAATGATGATGAAGACGAGCTCGTCAATTTATGTCCGGCGTCGTTCAAGACACTTTTAGCTATACTTTGCATGCCATCGTTAGCAACATAAAATGGAGGTGTAGAGGGTAACCCAAAGAATTCTCTATCTGATAGTTTTGTAAGCGTTTGATTGCATTGAGTAAACGAATGAACACAACATCATGTCTAATGAAAACGGCATTCTCACCAGGCTGCAATGATTTGCTCGAAACAAAACTGCCCTTCCATTCATGAACAATACCCTTTGAAATCCACTCTTGTAATATATCCTTGAATTGTGAAGTATCGGCTCTAAAGAATTGACACCCGTGATCCCATCTCATGGGCGTTTCCGAGTTCATGGATGATGCAGCTGATCTAGAGCTTGTGCGGCCTCCAACGCCGCGTCTCCCTTGATCAAATAAATGAATAGTTATATTATCATACTTTGCTAGCGTCTGGGCAGCTGAGGCTCCGGTGATTCCTCCTCCAATAATGGCAACTGTCTTCCTTCGGTCATCAGTCATCGCCGCGTCCATCATGAGAGAGGGGCGGGAACATTAATGAGATCTTCGGCGATAGAGGGCTATCTAATCTTCATGAGATGTGTTATCATAAATAAGTCGGCCCGCCTCCACACGTCAAGATCACCCACTCGCACTCCTCTGATGTCTCTTCATCCCCGTCCTCTTCCTCTCTCGCCGCATCGGCTGGAAGCTGGAAAGCTGGAAACATTCTGTTGATGACATGCATGCATCGTCTTCTTTCTGGCAGCACGTTTTTGATGACAGCCGAGATCAGGCCGTGAGTCCATCCCGTGATGGCATTATTGCATTCTATGAACGCAACATCATTCATTTCAACAACGCTGGAGCATCGCCCTCGCCCAAACCTGTTCTCCGGGCGGTAGCGAATCACTTAACCAAAGAAGCTGTCTTGGGTGGGTACCTCGCTGCTAGTCGGGCACAGCCAGAGCTAGATAAGGTGTACACATCTGTGGCTCGTCTCGTTAATGCTAGATGCAATGGATATGATGCAAGAGAAGAAATTGCCTTGGTGGAGTCAGCTACAGTAGGATGGACAAGAATCTTTTACAGTATGGCTGAAACATTGGCTAGGCAGTCTGAGGTGATGTCTGCAGCTCGTAAGGAGCGGGTCATTTTGATGAGTGAGGCAGAATATGCTGCTAATGTTGTTGCCGCTGTGAAGTTTGCAAGAGAGCAAAATGAGAGAATCAAGTCAACAAATGTTCGCTGGCGAGTGCTAAGCATCCCTTCTACAACTTACATAGATAAACAAGGAGAATATCAGACTTCTGGTGTTGTTGATTTGAAAGTGCTTGATGACATGTTAGCTGGAAAATGGAAATTCGATGATAGCCTACTTGATCCCATGTCTATAACCATGATATGCATCACACATATCCCCACAAACTCAGGTATAATCAATCCAGTCAATGAAATTGGAGAGCGTATAGCAGCGCATAACAAAAACAGATCAGGCGAAACATCTCCACTATCGAAATGCTTATATTTGGTTGATGCATGTCAATCAGCTGGGCAACTTATACTAGATGTGCAGAAAATGCACTGCGATGCTCTCGCTGCGACTGGACGGAAGTATCTCCGTGGACCCCGTGGAACTGGCTTTTTGTGGGTTAAAAGAGAAATAGCTAATGTGCTTGAGTCAAGTCATGTCGATCATTCATCTACACCTGTGAAACAAATTCCAAAAATGACAACGAGTGGCGCTGATGAAACTGCATATCTAAGTATTGATCTAACAGAACAGTTAGTATTCAACCACCGCAAAGGTGCTGCAAGATTCGAGTTCTGGGAGTCCAACATTGCTGGTAAGCTGGGATTAGGTGCGGCAGTGGATTATGCCCTTGATGAAATAGGGATTGATGTTATAGAAGAGAAGTGCTGTTACCTTGGGGACAAGTTGCGGTCGCGTCTGTTTGATATCGAAGGCATTAGAGTGCATCATTATGGTAGAGATCACTCCAAACAATGCGGTATTGTGGTGTTCTCAGTTGAAAATGATCCTTGCGAACTCAAAGAATATTTGATCAAGTCATCTTCTAAAGACAATATAACAGATTGCTTTGAAGTTAGTGTAGTTCCTGCAACCTCAACACCAATAGACTCAGCAAAGACGCGCGTCAATGATTTGGTCCGCGTGTCCTTGTCGTATTTCAACACTGAAGAAGAGATCAATCTATTTTGTAATAAGATGTTATCAATAGTTGCTAAGTAAGTTACCATAGAGTATGAATTATGCAATCCCAGGAAAATTCACGTGCTTAAATAATATAAGTCGCATCGTTCACATGCCAGTCAAATGTGTTGTGGTCGTTACAATACGGGCCTGCATCATAATCTTCTTTATAATACTCCGGGATGTCTCCTAAACGCCCACCGCCCTCAACCTCTTCCTCCAATTGCCAGTTATTTATTATCACTTCATACATTCCTGTCTTGATTGGTTCATCTTTCATTGCGAAGACATTCTCGGTAATTTCGGTATGTCTGGACCATTCCACGTCTACAGGCATGACACCAAAGAGGAAACTATCACATGGTGTCCCAATGGTTTTTCTACTGTTGAACTTGAACCACTCTTTTTTATGCCGATCGTACTCGAAACTATATAGGAATCCACCTCTACGTTTCCTCCGGTGTCTGCACTTCAATTCAGCTTCATTGCGAGCCTGAATCAAATCTGGAAAGCGGTCACTCCTGCTTAGCCAAACTTTTGTCTTTGTCGATGACGGAACAGGCAAACGAAGTACAGCAGTTCCTGTCGGAGGAACTAGGATTCGGATGCGAATCTTGACAGAGGTGGAATTGTACTGTGATTTATCTGATGGTAAATTTTCCATCCTCCATGCTATTGCAAATTCACCGAGTTGTGTTCCTTGCACAGCGTTTGCGTACTGTACTGTTGAGGCCGATTTGGGGAAGCGTGGCCAGAAAAGAATACGTCTTCCACCAGTTGTGGTAGGGTATAATGAAATGCCAGCTACAGATGATGACATCCTAGTAGAAATATGTAGTGCGTTATAATAGCAAACAGTGTAACTGATTTTTCGTGCAGTGTACTATTCTTACCATTCTGCCAAACTGCCTAGCATCGGATGGTTCCTAGAATACAAGTCTGTGGCGATTTCAGTAGGGTTGATAGATAATTAACATGTATACAAGAATTGGCAGATTAAAAGAAACATACCTTCTGATCTCCACCAACTCTCCCATAAACTGGTCGCATTGTGCCTTAGCATATACTCAGTCGTACCAAATCCTATACCTGTGCTTTTCCGTAGGGCTACATGGTGAAAGCCCATATCTGATAGAGTCTTTAAACCATATCGGATACCGAATATGCCTTCATTGAAACCTAGAATCAAAGTATCTAGCACTAAGTTGAATAAATTTTCTCGTAAAAAAATCTTTTCTTCACTCACCTTGCCACTGCGACCATCCCATCGAGCCATCGGCAGATAATTCCCCTGATTTAATCATTTCTTTTAGTAGTGATTCATCTTTGAGCTCTTTCGAGAACAGCTTCTCTTCGTCGCCTGGCCATCTATGACCGGATCTTTTAAACCAATTCTTCAAGACATTGCATCGTTTATCACCCGGTACAATACGCGAATAGAGACCTAGTTCAGGACCAGGCGTGCCATAAGCATTTCCTAATGGAAGAGTAGATGATATTGAGTGAGTAAATATTTATCCTACAGTCAAAGTTTGCGTCAAAAGTTATTTTCGTATCATATATCTAATACTTTGACTCTCACCTTTTGGGTAGTCAAAGTTATCTTGTGTGTAGAAATGGCGAGGCAAAATGGAAATTAGAGTAAGCACCGAAGATAATTGAAATTGATCGATGAATACACTAACCTTTACCATTCTTCATGTATAGACGCGAGATACGATCTCGAACAGCCTCGGCTTGATTCATTGCTTTTTGGCGCAATTTAGTGTCGCCGAGTACATTTGATATATATGCAACAGCGCGAGCTGAAGCCATGTAAAAGGCTGTATGTGTTAACCACGTGTCTCTATCTCTTAAAGCTAACCAATCTCCGAGGCCTGGCCCGTCTCCCGTGTAATCTTTGAGGTCTTCGGCGTACCCTTTTTGTTTCATACCGGCGAAAAATTCACGGTTAAGAAATAGCAACCAGTTGCCATGATTCGATAAGGATTCTCGAAGAAAGTCTAAATCATCATAACATTGATGATACCGGACTGTTATAACAGGCGGTGCTGATGCCCAGACCTAGAAAGAATATGTCAGAATAATGCTTCAACAAACAAATCAACAATTTTACCTCCTTCTAATGGGCTTACAGTCTCACCGGCACCATGGCCGATGCCTGCATAATCATTTAAATCTTGCCACACAGAAGTCTCTGTATATGCTAGTTGTGAGTGCAAAGGAGAATGGTTCATGTTTAGATTGACAATCAAAGGATAGCAAGCATTATATTTTGTACAGAGCTGCATCATCAATACCTCACCTCCGTTATCCCATTGACTATCATACCAATCCCTAACTGACTTCTTGTAGAAGGAAGATAGATCAAATAAGTGCAAAGCAGCTGGGCTATTCGCAACCAAGTCACCACCGTAGGGCAATTTTTCGCGATGTGGGCAATCTGATTGCACACTCAATAAATTGCTAACCATTGCATTACGCACAAGCTCATATCCTCCATTGAGCAGTATATTGCTTGAGGAAAAGCTACCCCATTCTGGTACAGCGGTACGATACAATAATGCACGAACATTTGGTGGCTCCATTGTGCAACAAACCTCAGCGAACCTAAAGGCATGCGTTGTGAAGTGAGGTTGACGAAATATTGACCTAGCTCTATGAGACTTCTGCTCTTTCTCTTTTGTAACTACAAACACATCACGCTGAGATAAAACTCCGTCATGATCACTAGGAAAGCATTTAACATCATCAGTAAAACCTTTTGGGTTCGATGTGTGCCGTGGGCCACCATCATGTAACCCAAGCCCAGCAACTAATACTCTATTGATATCTCCCGTCGACATCTCTAATGACTCTCCGTAGATGACAGTAATAAAACTATCTCCATTAGAACTTGCCTCCTTGAACCCATGACCACGTGGGTACGTATCTGGTATGATTGGCTCCGGTATGCCTTCGTCAAAATGTATGACACCAGAAAAGGCCTTGCCAAAATCAAAGAGCCATCTACCACTGCCTAAATCATGCACTTCATCTGGAGCTAAGGTTTCGATGGGGAGTATTGGAGGTATTTCTGATGGGACAAGTCGACCTATGGCGGATGCTAAACTTATTGGATCATTAGCTTTTGACCGTTCTTCTGGAGACTTGGCGCCTGCTTTGATTGAGATATCTTCCCATCTATATTGTGCCGATTGCCCTGTCATGTAAGCGCTCGATGAAATCCATTGATTTGGTTCAGATGAATCTGTCCATGATTGTATTGTATCCCATCCATCCATATCATACATAACTCCTAAGTCAACGAGTTCTCCTGTGAACAAGTCAGATTCTCTGATGTGGCCGCGAGAAACTTGCCACGCACTTTCTTCTCCGTCTTGTGTGGGAATGACTACATGTGTTTTTCCTTTTGCTGTTGAGAGAAATAACTGTGCAATGACGGTCACTGGACCTCTTGCAAGGAGATCAAATTTGACAATTGACTTTTGCGTTATTGGCCGATGATCCCACCATCCGCTGCCCATTGTTACACCAATGACGTGTGAATGATCTCCTATACCATCAATGCCGTCTCTGCTGTCTTTTTTAATTGTTAAAAACTGGCTTACGTCGTAACCTCTGTACATAACCCTCTTCGAATAGTCCGTAAATGGAGGATCAATGGGACCAGATGAGCTAAGAGGAACACCATCCATGCTTACACGAAATGATCCGAGCCCAGATACGACTAGTAAGGCTGATACTAACGGGTCCTCTTGGTTGTCAATAATCTCTGATACTATATCAGATGATAGCTTCGCTCGGAATAATGGCAACGAATGACGCTTACGCCATCGAGAACAGTCATTCAATGTTGATTTTGTAGAGAAAGACTCCATATCTACAGGATGGACGATCCATTTTGCTTTCCAGTCTTCTTCATTACTTGGTCCTACTGCAAACTTACGCCAGTCTGATGAATGAGGTTCGTTTTCGTTGTCCCACAGAATGACTCTCCATTGAAGAATCTCTCCTACCTTCGGTAAAGATTTTGCACCATACTTCACAGATGTGATGGCCTCTTCCGCTGGATTTGCGGTAACTTTACCTGAATCCCAAAGTAAATACATGTCATCGTTCAGTCTTCTAACTAAAATTTGGTAAGCCGTAACTTTTGTCGCTGAAGAAGTTAAGGAGCCAGGTTTAGGGTGATGTCTCCACCTAAACACCAAGTCTGACTGTGTAACTACCGGCAAAAAGTCCTCAGTGATGGTTGCAGCTGAGGAATAAAGAGGAAGCGGAGGAGTAGGAGGTCTCCCAGGAGCATTTTCAACGAGCTTTAAGTGATTGACACTTAAATCATATGGTATTATTGATCCCTTGTCGTCATACCCATGATTGCTGAGGATAGGTTTCAGTTGTGGATTGTGGTGGGGTGTGTCATCTTCTGAATTATTACTGTGTTGTTGTTCATCGTCATCTAAGCTGTCATCGGTTGATGTAATACCACTTTCATGTGCGACAAATTGGACAATATCAGAAACCTGCTTTACACTATCCGACCAATAGGATTGTTTACTGTGGTCAACTACTAGTGCAGTGTATTCACCCCCACCTTCTAGCCTGTTCAGGAGCTGCGAATGCTGCCTAAAGAAACACGGAAGTAAGCGATTCAATGATAATCAGTCACATTAAAACTGATGTGAAACACAATCGGACTCTCTCACCAGAATAAAACAATGAATATCAGCGGTGCAGAACATGAAAATGCATATAATGAAGCTCTACGTCCTGTGGGGATCTGAGATCTTCGTCTGTGACCCCTTATATTTGGATTGTTTTGAGTTTGCGGTCGTCTACCCGACCACATCGTGACATTTCCGTGATGATTGGATGATGATTTGGTTTCTTGGGTTTTGGTTTATGGTTTTCTTTGGGCGCGGGGGCAGGGCGCGGGCGGGCGGCGATGGGCTTTTTCAATTTGGCAGGGGCTGACCCCACACTACAGGGGGGGGGGGGGGTGCTGGCTACAAAATGTGCCAACGCCCCCCCTGCCCCCCAAGGTACACTTTCTAATAAAAGCTTGGATTTTGGGGGGTACACTTTAGGTGGAGGAGGGCAATGTGTTATGGTAGAGCATATGAAACGGGGTGCGGGCCTCTAATTTGGAGTTCCAAACAGGGAATGTCAATCGTCCAGACAATCGCAGTCGATAGTCGTAAAATCGCGGTATTTTTCTTTCGATTGAAATTGCAATCGCAGGCAATCAATCGAACCTCCTGTAGGTAATGTGAGTAATCGTGTATAATCAATCGACAACTGTGTCAAACGATTGTCTAACGATTGCCGATTCCGATTTCAGTAGTGTACAACGACTGTTCTTAACTCAATCAGGACAAGATCTGTAATTTTAGTGGGCAAAATGACGCTTTGGCACCGAAATATTCTTCCACGCGGAGTAATTTAGCCAATCGTCAATCGAAATCGATATTCGTGGAAAATCAGACAGTTGGCAGTTATCAATCGTTGGTAGTCAACCACCCATGGAACGAGAACAACTGCCAATCATAATCAACCAATCGACTGATTTTTTGACGATTGACATTCCCTGCTGACCAGATCAGCCCAAATTGTGATTTGAAAGTAAGTTGCTGCATGGATGATACGTATGAGACCATGCAATTTGCAAAATCTTTTTTGATCGTAAGATCACATAAATGGAAGTGCATTGCGTGCTGCTGGTAGCCTCCGCTGAACGAGCACCGGGATTCGTAAGCAATGAAACTGAGGGTGTTTGGTTGTTTCGGTTTTGTCTAGTCTCATCCTTCAGTTTTAACAACCACAAAGACGAAAGAAACACTGATATCAAAGAATGAATGGTGCCCATAGTATTCTTATATTCTTTAGTAGCGGCGAATGAGGAGAACGAACTATACGACTGATTGCTTGGTCTGGTGGTCAGGAAGAGTGCATCTTTGTGGCGGTGTTTACTTTTTGCCATTGTGCAAGGTGTTGGCAAGAAATTTGTGCAGGAGAAGCTTCGTCACGTAAAAACACATAAAGGTACCGTCTTTAGCTTAGATCGTGTAGGTACCTATTTTTCTGAAAAAATCACGACACGTGATCTAGCAGCGGCACTTGCAGTGTGCCTACAAGACGGATTATGCCTACATGATCAACTGCAGTACCTACACGATCAACTACTCATATTGCCGAGGAGAAGGGGTAGATATGTGGTGGCTGAGGATTGATGATATGGACAAAAAACCTGAAGTGTTCCTCATACATGGAGTTATTTTCTATTCCTTAATACCATACACCAAGTTCTACGGTAGAAGAACACAATAATAGTAACCTAAATTGTGTAGGTACCTATATCTCACAAAATTATGTACATACTTTCCCCTAGCTCTAAAAATGCGCCCACACAACGAATCAGTACTTACACGATCCACGATCTAAGCTAAAGGCGGTGATCATGATGTCAGACACGCCAGAGCAGTGTCTCCTCCCACGATTATTATCGTCGGAAGACTTCACCCTCAAAAACCACGGCAGCAAAAGGGCCCTTTTTTGTCCTAGATACCAGGTGTCAACAATGAGAAGGCTACCACACTCGAACTCTTGCTCTTTTCTCACTCAACTGTCTCTCCCCTCTCGCTCCCCTCACTCGAACTGACTCTCCTCTCTCACTCAAACTCCCTCCTCCCTCCCCCTCCCACTGGGACTCCCAGGGATTTTATGGCGTGTCTGTTTGCTGCACCCAGCAGTCTCTAGTTATCATAATATGATTACTTTGGTTTGACTTTAGAAGCAATAAATTTAGGAAGCAGTACAAAACCCCATGTCTGGGTATCCTCGTAGCCAAATGGTTATGAAAGATACAACGCCAAATAATATTAATATTATTATCTCACACCCATGCAAATTTCAGCGCAATCTTGGACACAAATAATCAAATAAGCGTCAAATCTGCATGCAGATGCAGAAAATTTGGAGGTTTGAAAACTTCCGGACATGCAGATTTTGACCTAGCATGCAAAAAATTGGGAGACAATCTTGGACAACAATTTGTGAGTTGAAACACACATACCATACAAGGAGGGCAAGGTTGCCCTGGCAGATAATGGAATGGGGTTGCGGAAGTTA
>JALLPH010000278.1:0-26109 GCA_036939855.1 Cyclotella choctawhatcheeana
TGCGTGATGATTATGCAAAATGTGCACTTGTACTTTTCTATCCTTTCAGAGACAACGAATTATTTTGTTTATCTGAGAATGATCATAGCCTGTGGGGCAAGTTTCAGAGAGTTATGAAGAATGAAGTTCATAATGATGGTGATATTAGATTTTGGTCTGAGGGTAAACACATTTTACAAAACATGCAAGATAGAATACAGAGCACAAAGACTAAAGTTCCTGCTGATGAGCTAGAATCCAGAACTGAAAACAGAGGAAAAAAAGTTTCAGAAGAAACAAATTCTAATGAAAGGGGTCACTATGACAGTGACGGTGAATCGGAAGCTGAGTCAATAGGCTCCTTCAATGATGAATTCTATGGTGTTGACACATCACACGAAAATTTAGAATGTCACAATCTAAATGATTTGAAAAATGGACAGAAAATGAGGACAGCGGATGTCATATCAACCAGGTTGAAGACAATGAACAATTCAATCTTTGTTTCTGATTCTACAGATGGACTGAATAGCACAGAATTGCGTGATGACTCAGAAGAACAGAGAGCAGATAATTCTTTTCAAAATAGTGGTGACAGTGGTGATAGTATGAGCTTCGCTACCTTGTTGGCCTTTGTTAGTGGTTCCACAGTAGGAACTAGCAGGCATAACTATGTGCTTGATGAAGATGCAATGGATGTTGAAGAACCTGAACATAATGGCTATGCAGAACAACGTCAAGAGGAAATGGACATTAGTATGGAGCAGCTGAGAAACATCGGACTTTCTTCTAATTTCAATGCTGCAGAAGTTCCTACTATGAGGGGTGTCGCTAAAAGGATTTTTGAAGAAAAAGGTATCCAATTGGATCCTATCCAGTATGTGGCGTACAAGATTATTTGTTCATCATTCCTCCTGATTCTTGTTAATGAAAGTTGGGAGAAGAGGTTGATCATGTTCTCCTCTACCTTTGCGGATGAGTCTGATGGAGGGAGTGCTTCTAATCAAGAAGCAAAAGATGACATAGTGAAAAAACTTCGTTGTCTAGGTGCAAAGGATCAACTGCTTATGTTCATAACAGGTCCAGCTGGATCAGGAAAAAGCACTGCTTTGGAAGTCGCACAGCACTTTTGTTTTGAATTCTGCAAAACGATCGGTGAACACTGGGATAATACGACATTTCTTTTCTCAGCTATGACAGGAGCAGCAGCATCTCTTTTTGGAGGTGTTACTACTCACTCTGTGGCATTTCTCAATAACAAAATGGGAAGTATAACACCTGAGTTGATGAGGAAATGGAAACATGTGAAGGTGTTCATAGTAGATGAAATATCAATGGCAAGTGATCCAAATATGACAAAAATGAATGACGTGCTCAACAAGATCCGAAGATATATAACGCCTATGAGTCCTGTCATAACCCCATCCATGGTATTTGGAGGATTTTCAATCATATTTTCAGGAGATTTTCATCAGTTACCACCTGTGAGAGCAGATTCTTCCAAATATCTGTACAATGGAACAAGCTTATGGGAAAATGCGATTAATGTTGCTGTTGTTCTGAAAAACAGCCACAGGTTCAAGGATGATCCTGAATATGGAAGAATGCTTCTTCGAATATGGCAAGGAGAATTGACAGAAGAAGACAGACTCAAGATCAACAACAGGATAGTCGGTTTGAATGGATTAAAATTGCCACCAATAACCTCTGAATCCGACATTGCATATTCTTGTCCGAAAAACATTGACAGGAACATCATTCAAACAGAACTCTTTCAGAAGCATATACAAAACTTCCCTTCTGTGTCAAGTGATGAGCTGCCACCAGAGCACACTATTGTCATAGAGGCTCATATAAGCAAAGCAGGGAAGAAGAAGAAGAACAACAGTAATAGCAACAGCAACAATGAAACACCACCTTCTATCCCCGTGAACAATGTCATTCGTCATAGAATATACACTAGATGTGGAGATGCTGATGTACTTTGTGATAAAAAGCATATTGATCCTGCCATCAAATTCTATACTGGTGCCCATTGTATGGTGAATGATAATGATGACATAGATGAGGGAAGAGCTAATGGAACAATGTGCAGAGCTGTCTCTGTTAAAATGAAAAGAAATGGCGGATTGACATGGAAGAATTATGATGGGAAAAAGGTTTACACTGTAAACATTCTTGATACAGAATACATCATCTGTGAACATTTCCCACCTACCATTGAACAGCAGAAGCTCCAGAAACAAATTATGGATCTGAAAGATAAACTTCAATCACAAGAGTACACTGAAGAATTGGGAAACCAAATTATTGAACTCCAGATGAAATTAGACAAGCTTTCTTTGTCAAGACAGTTCAAGTTATACCCCAAGGAGTATCGGTGTACTATAAAAGACAAAAATGTGCTGACTATGGATGATGAACTGTTCAGAGGAAGGGGACTGCCTGGCATTGCAAAAAGAAAATGCAGAGTGAAGATGCGACAGTATCCAATCAATTTGAATGATGCCACTACAGGTCACAAATTACAGGGAATGACAAAACATTCACTCATCGTCAGAGATTGGTCATATAATCCAGGGTGGTTGTACACTAATCTTTCTAGAGTGAGGACATTTAAGGGTTTATATACTAACAAATACTTGAAGCCCAATACAAATGCCGTGTCATTGAGCAGGAATCTAAGAAGTTTTGAAGAGAGAATGAAATTAAAAATCCCACAAGAAATTTTGGATTTGTATTCTCAAAATGAATCTACAGCAGAAGATTAAGAACTAATACAATATAATGAAGACAGACAATGAAAATGATGTGATAATAATTATGACTTCATATTGGTACAATGTTTCATTAAGTTGACAAATTTGTCTTACCAATAATTTACTTCATCAGTGAAGGAATATATATAATTGTTTAACAAAAATCACATTATTGTCATCAGCAATAAATCTACCTATATGTATCTAATTATTTACTTAACACTGTACCTGTAGAGTACAATGTGTAGAATACATAAGTAAGTACGTATGTAAGTAGTTAAAAGACCGACCCCGCCCCGAAGCCGACGCAACACGCAAGCAACCGCACACACAAAACAAAACAGAGAAACAACCTCAAACCTCACTCACACATCACACATCCACAATGACAACGGCTAAATAAGTACAGGCCGTAAGACCAGGCATCTTCAGTATAACCAACACATATTCATATATCTATCAGGCCATCATGCCAGCCACCCAACGCCGGAAGATCTTTCCCCATCTCGAAGACGAGTCTACAACAGGCGATAAACAAAATGGCAAGAGTGAAGAGTACGACAATGCCAAATCCAAGGACAAGAGCACTACCAAAAAGCATCCCTCGGCTCGAACGAAGAAGACATCATCGGACGATACCAACGATATGGTTCGCAGTCGAAAGGAGGCGTCGACACATCACCTTCTTCCAATGCCACTAGTCATAACTGCCATGATTTGTTCGGGATTGTTTTGGATATCGTCTTTTAGGGATGTCATGGCTACGGGCAAACCGATATTAGATAGTTTGGGTATGCTCTGGGGACAGGTCGATGGTGATGCCAAGTTCTTGGTGAGTCTTACTATGTACAGGAGAATGTAAAACTTCTGGTGTCATTGTTTCTAATTGTTTTTCTCTTCGCGCATTATTATTGTCATCGTCGCAGCAATATACCAAATCCACAGCTTGGTACGACGACTCACGTGGCTGGAAATCGAAACAGGGTGGACTCTCGACTATCCTTCCAGTAACCACTGATGCTAATAACATGGGTGGATTATACGTACGTAAACTATCCGGAGCCGCAGGATTGGCATTCCATACCTGTAAATTATGGCCGTTGGTGTTTCAATCTCTCCCGTATTATGTCGAGGGCGGGAAGAGGATGATGGGCCCGAGTTGGAGTGGCGGGCATTATGATCCATTGCTTAGTTTGACGATGTTAGGTGATGTAGCAGTGGGGACATTTTATTTGGCAAACTTGCAAGATTTACGGGATGCAGGGACCTCAAGATTAGCCATGGTCTATGTCTTTGCCGCATTAATTGAAGCTATGGTGTTTGGATTGTATATCATCAGTCGTAGAATGGAAAGCAGGAATAACAAGCAATCTACATTGGAAAGTGAGACCAACGATTCTGACCCGCTGGATGATCCTAATTCACTACCCTCTCGAATTGTAGCACGCACAGTGATCATAGTGTCAACATTCTTATCAATGATATCACTGAGGGACTTATTCTTCCCGGGAACAATCCTATCGTTCATCCCGCGTGATGATATTTACCTAGAGTGGACGGGAGCATTCTTACATTCTCCTCCACCAGACACAATTGAGGCAGATGAGCACGGATTAGAAGCTCCGTTGTATGCAGGAGATAAATTTGTTTCGCAGTTAATGGGTCTCTATCTCTCTCTATGCTGCATGCTCAAATTAGTATCAGCTCTTGGTTGGGTAAAAGGCAGCCGAAACGTGGGTGCCAATGTCGAAAATGTAGAGAGATGGGGTGTTGTTGCCTCAAAATTGATTTGGAAGACGATGGCCTTAGGCAACATGTTCATATTGACTTTGCTGAGGATGTTTACTCCAGCAGCTCAGACTGCGAGTTTGGATTTGAGATGGCATTTGATGATGGTGGCATATGAAATGTTCATCTTGTGTAAGTCTCTACACGTTTCATATCAATATGTTTGAGTGCATTGTTTGCCTTATCCTGCCATTTATTCATTATTTTACAGTTCTGTACGCGTTCTGGTAAACACTCGATGAGATAGACAAAATGCAAATGTCGTGCTAAATTAATATTATAGGAACATATGATACTACATATCAATAACTGTAGCCCACTATGTAGGGTTTGAATCCCTTATACAGATACAACTCAAATATTTCTAATGATACTTTACTAATTCAATCAAATGAGTAGTATTGGACATTTGCTAATGACCGTAAATTCATTAAACACGGTTTAGCATTAGCATAGGCATTAGTTGTTACTTTAGCGTGATCTGTAGCTAGATATTGCACTGGTTTTTCACATACTATATAGATGTCTTTCCCCACGAACTCGGGATTAAATTAGCTAGATATTAAGGAGGTTGCTGATTCGTTCTTCTCCCGGCGTCAAGTAGCATGGCTGGTAGCGCATTTTATGTGACCTATCTCTTTTCAAATCGATCAGTATTTTTTTAAGTGTGACTGGGTCAAGATTTAGATTTCTTTCTCCATAAACGAGGCACTGAAATTGTCCGAGATAGTATGGCTGGCGAGTCGTTCTGTCTTCGCCTTCTCCTTGTGTGAATATCAATTTTGTCGTTCATGTCATCACGCGGGATTTCTATGCAGTTCAGCATTTCATCTCTCTGAGAACTGGAATTACTTCTAGCAGCGTCAATCGTTTGGTTGATATTTGGCTCGCTCAATATAGTATCATTTAATTTTTGGGTTGACAAAGCATCCACATCATGTATTGCGTGTGTGTCTTTGATAAGCGTTTGGAACACGGTCACAAATTCTTGATTGGTTTGTTTAATGTCTTCGATCTGCTGCTGCAACATTTCTGCATGATGCACTAAAGTTTTGCTACCTGAATAGCCATCTGAGTTAGACGTTGGTGAATGGACTCCATAAGAAGGAGGCACGCCAGTTGCTCGATGTATCTCGTCCTGCAGCGTAGTGATAAGTGAAGATGCAGAATTTGTTGCACCTTGTAAGACTTTGCTGCACCATGTTATTCTTTTTCTTTCCTTAGCAAGATCTGACTGAAGAGATTCATTTTCGGAAAGTAGACTTTTGAATCGAGTAGTTGTTATGACAAAAGACTGCTCTATCTTGCTCTTGTCGTCGCAAAGTTGACTATGCAAAGCTTCAAGCTCATTCAACGACTTTTGGAGCTGCTCATTATTCACTTGCAATGTTTCGACTGCTACATTGGGTGCTTTGTCTTTTTCTTCTTGGATGGTGGCAAGTTGCTGCTGTATTGAATTCTTTTCGTTGTGAAGCTCTTCTTTCTCGTGAGATTTATTTTCCAAATCAAGTTGAGTTCTATTCAATAACTTCTGCAGCTCTTCCACTTTTGATTCAAGACTTGATTGTTTAATTGCATTCTGTAGACTAGATTGTTGTCGACCTTGAAGGTTGTCACGCTCTGTTTGTAACTTGGAGAGCTTAATTGAAATGTCTCCGTTCTCTACCTCTCTTTCATCCAGTAACCGCTGCACATTACTCAAAGATTGTTGCAGTTGATCAACTTCTTTCACCAGTATGTTCTTCTCAGTTTTAAGTTTTGCAACTTCAGCTTCTCGTCTTTCCAATTCTTGATGATCAATCTCATCATCATCTTTCGTCAAGGATTCATCAGCAGATATCGCCGAATGTGATGGAACAAGACCTATATCAATCTCATCAATATCTAATTCTTCATTATCTGAATGACAATTCTCGTCAATAACCTTTTCCATCTCGTTATTTTGCTCCTCCAATCGGTCGATAACTTTTGTTAGTATGATGTTTTCGTTTGTAAGCTTCTCCACCTTGGCATTGGACTCTTTTAGTGAGGCTTTCAGTTCCTTCACCAACGCGAGTGCATCAGCATGCAACAGCTTATTTTTCTCTGTTGACTCCATAAGCTTATCCCTCTGTTCCTTTACTTGTGCCAGCTTATCATTTAGGTTTTGCACCGTCTCATTGGCATCAGTATACTTGGCCTCAATCAGATCTATGGCATCTTGTAGTTTCCGATTCGCCTCAAGTGAAATTTTACACTCTCCTACCTTCTCTGTTAGTATCTTGAATATCAGCTTCTTTTCCGATGCATCCAGTTCTATTGCGTCATAATTGCAATCGTGATCATGAGTGAGCAGCCTTCGTTGTTGAAGTAGTTCCTCTTTCTCATCTTTCAATAGATTCAGTGATTCTAATATCGCAATCATAAGATTCGAATTTAAACCGCCCTCGTGGGATTTGTCAGATTGGATGTTACTACATTTCCTGTCTTTACTTATGGTTGTCTGACTGTGTCCTCCAGCAGCATCACCATTCCCATTATCCCTTGTAATTTTATTTCCTACCTTTTTTGACTTGTTTCGTTCGGATAACAAACTGATATGTTTCGTCAGCTCATCCTGACTGACATTGAACCTTTTGCTACCTGTCATTCCCTGCAGTTTACGGCTAATTCGCGTTCTATTGCGGTAGGATAAGATATGTCTTACCACGATGTGATATAAGAATAGAAGGATGAAGAGAAGGTAGAATGGAATAGATGGGGAGTTGATCCAAACCTTAAAAGTTGATTTGGGTGCAGTAGTTGCAGCTGACGTTAACGTTGGTGTTCCGGACTTGGGAAGGGATGATTTCTTGACTTGTGCATTGCTTTCATGAAATATGGGTTTACCTTCACTTTGCTTCAATTTATCAAATCTCGCAGAATCTAGTGCATTCTTTATTGTAATTTCGGTCTGAACTAGTTTCTTCTCTTGTCTCCTCCCCTTCTTTGTATTGGTGTCATTCCCCATGATATGGCTCCATATTATGTGAGCCGTATCCCCAATTGACACCTTCAATTTTCCCACAGAACCAACACTTTTGGAGTGATTAGTGTTCTTTCCTCGTTTGAAAGTATCTGCTCTTTTATCACTATCCAGCTGTATATTCTTTTGCGATCCATTGGAATTTGTCGTTTCTTTGATAGATGCCAACCGTGATGATTGAGTCGATCCACTGAAATTCTTATCGGGTGAGGTGAAGGATGATGTAGCAGGTGACACTGAGGGCTGATGGTCCTGTTGCAAAGAGGGACGGCTGGCTATTTTGCTGGTGACCTTTTGGTTTCGCTGATTCTTCTTCGGCCTTATCGTATTGACTGAACCTTGAGATGCAGTTGAGCTATTTCCGGTCTTTGGGTAGAACCGCGTGGCAGTACCGGCTGCAGAGAGTGTATCGTGCAATAAATGCAATGACCCATCGAGTAAATGATGCAGTCGCCACTTCGATGATGTGGGTGATGTCGATGTTGTCATTGTAGAGCCTAGCTAGGGTGACGTCTAATGAGTCTGTGAATATGAATGCGAGATATGCCTGCAATGATAGTTGTATTTTTGATTATATCCATCATAAATCCACCAAAAGATCATGTAGAAAAATATTGCAAATAATACCTCAGCCTCAGCCTTGAGATGATTTTCATTTGTATTTATCTAATTGCCTGCAATTTTGCTACCATAGCGCCGTGTGTATGGTGCCGTCCATATTATCGTCCATCGTCCATCTCATTTCATTGTGCCGGGCTGCGCCGCCGGGGTCAGGGCGCTAGGGCGGGCGGTCGCCGCCCTTCGCCGGGGACTAGTCGACTAGTCGACTGTACTAGGTGCCATAAGTACATTGGAAGGTATCCTCTCTTCCTTGATTCTCCTTGGGTAAATACACTCACGCATGCGCGCCTCTCCGCAGAAAATCTTTTCGGGCAGAATCTTCCTCGAATCTTCCAAAAAAATCTTTTACGCCGTTCGTTGGCGCCAGAAAATCTCAGTCGTCTCTGATCTGGTAGATATCATCTAGGTCTATCTATCTCTGCCTGTCTCTGCTTCTGCCTTCTGCTTGCCTAAAACACATAGCTTGCCTTCTGCTCTACAGCCTACACTGTCTCTGCAGAACTCATAAACGAAGATACTTCAGAATAATCAATCACCAGCCCCGACAACAACTATGGCCGAGTCAACAGTACGCAAACCAAACCTCATCGAATCCATGGCATGTGGTGGTACTGCAGCCTGCTTTGCTGTTAATTTCACACATCCCATCGAAGTGAGTACTCTTTTCTCCGGTGTGTTATTCACTCTACCCACAAAGATGCATCCGAACGCTAACCGTATCTCGCGTTATCTCCCCGTGTGTCCCACCTAAACACACCAGTTGGTCAAGACCCGCATGCAAGTTTCTGGAGGATCCATCGGAGCAACATGCTCTGCTGTTGCAGCTGATGGGGGTGTATTGGCATTTTGGAACGGATTGCCCTTTGCTTGGGGAAGGGAAATGAGTTACACCAGTGTTAAACTTGGTGCATGTGAGTATCATGTGTTCCTATGTTATTGATTGATTGTTCAATGTGCGTGATAATTAGTTTTAATTGGAGGGGTACTTTCTTCGATGATTCGGTTGTCTTGTCGTTTGTCTTGTGCTGCTCTGCATTGGCTAGCAAATCTATTATTAGATTATGTGTCGAGTGTCTTGAGCTAACAAGTATATGAATATATATTTATTTCGTGGCAAACTCGGTGCAGATGCTCCCGTACGAGATATGATCGGTGCTGGCTCCCCTGATGCGCCGTTCTACTTGAAGTTCCTCGCTGGAGCCATCACGGGTGGTGTGGGCTCTGTTATTGGTAATCCCTTCGATGTCATGAAGACCCTAGCACAAACAAACAAGGACAAGAGTGTTGGCATGATGGGTCTAGTCTCGGGTATGTATGCAGATCAAGGTATTGGGGGATTTTATCGTGGAGTGCAAGTTAACATCATGAGGGCTTGTGTTTTGAATGCAACGAAAATGGGCGTGTACGACATGACCAAGGGATATGTCACCAATGCCACCGGATGGAATCGTAAGGATATCAAAACTTCGTTCGCTGCTGCTTTTGTAGCTGGATTCTTCATGACTGTTACGGTGGCTCCGTGGGATATGCTCCGTACCAAGCTAATGAATCAACCAACCGATGCCAAGTTGTATGATGGATTTGCTGATTGTGCGAAGAAGACTATACAGGCAGATGGAGTGCTTGGTTTGTGGAGAGGATTTATTCCTATTTGGGCGAGGTTTGCCCCGCAAGCCACGATTCAGTTGTTGACAATTGAGGTTATTTATGGTGCTATGGGATTCAAGAGTATCTAAGCAGTTGTAACGAAGGAAGATTGGATTTCTGGAGAGGTAGGGTGTCTGTTGTTGGTTAAATTGTGTCCACCAAGTCATTGTCTTTGTAGAATAATAACTAAATGTCGCAGTCTCAAGTTCATAAGAAACATACTTCGCCCTTTGGTAAGAAGAGATTACAAAATACACTCATATTATGCTTATCTGCTCTGGGAAATGAGGTTACCTTTGTGTCATGACTCGTGATGTCATATTGCACCAATGCAAGAAAGCAAACTCTTCTTCTCAAATTGTCTCAATTCAACATTCCAGAGTGATATGATTTGATCTGGGCTGGACTGCAGTTTCTGTTTCTCTTAGTTGGTTTGTGAAACAAGTCAATAAGCAGGGATGGAAGGGGAGAAAAAGTAAAAAGCAGTGGAACAAAGAAAGAAGGAGAATCGAGTCACGGTTACTTGTGAAGTTAGTTAAACCTTTGCCTACTCTACTCCAATTCCATCTTGTATGGTAATTTCAGTTGCACTTCTCTCAATTGACAAAATACAAAGTCTTGCAATTCGATGGCTCCTCAATACTTCGCCCCAATCTGGCCACGCCTCTCGACGGGATTCAAAAAATAGCCAGGTCCAGGTTAGCCAGGTCTAGCATTTGTTGGCCTCAGGTCAGACCTTGACCTGATATATTAATTGGGAGTCCGGGCCAAGGTCAGGTCAAGATCTCAAACATGGAAGACCCCCAGGTTCGGATCACCGCGTCTGTCTGCCCCCCCCCCCCCTCCATTTCGATCGTCACTTTGCAACCCTGGCAAACGCCTAACAATCGCAGCAAAACCATGACGGCACTTTCGTTGGAGCTATTATCAACTGTATCTCAGCATCTAGAGTGAACTAGAGCTCGTGACCTTCATTGCCCATCAGATTTCTATGCTCTCAAACATTGTGCAAAATGTGTACATTGATCCGGAGTGGGTAGCATCTGAGTACTTGAAAAAGTGCAAGAAGGGAGTGTGGAAGAAAAAAAACTGTGGATGCATTAAAGTGTTACAGCCTTGAGTGTATTCTTACTGCTTCCCAATTCCAATTCAATCTTCAAACACCGGATGAAGTAGGAATGGAAAAGTACATGGAGCGCATCCAATTGGGGGTTTAGTTCACTATGATATATTAATATTTGTTTGCCAAGATGATTATAAGTGATTGTAACTATATTTATGCATTGTAAGTACATGTGTGCACTCTAGGATTACAATAATGCGCTCTAAAAGTGCTTTTAAGTTTTAAGCACTCATAAGCTCAATAACGGTTATTTGAGTGAGACCTAGGTCCAGACCAAGACCTAGGTCAGCACAAAAATGGTCAGGTCAGGTCAGGTCAGGTCTAAATTTCAAATGTCCAGATCAAGGTCAGGTCTGACTAAAGTCAGAAATGGTTAGGTCAAATTGGCAGTCAGCCAGGTCTACAAATTTGAAATTTGATATGGCCAGGTCTGGGTCAAGACCTCAGGTTTTTTGAACACTAAATTAAATAAGCACACAATTTCATGATCAACGATCGATCAACCTGAATCCTGAGTTCTAGTTGATTGTAACAGTTTATTAGACTTGGTCTCTGATCCTGACTCTATAAAGAACATTGAGAAATGAGGAGGATGAAAGCTATGATTTCTACGGAATGCAAGTTGAGTGGTACAAACTGATTTTCTTCGGTTAAATTCTCTAAGGTCGAGATCGAGATAAGAAAATGAACAGAAAAATCAATTGAAAAGATCGAGTTTTCAATCCTACTGCTTTTTCGGAGTTTCCTTACTCTCCCGTTGATTGTTGAATGGTTCATTCCCTCTCTCCTCCTGGTTGCCCTTCATTTGAATTGAACGCAGCTCTTCATCGTGTTGAAGGGATCTTGGAAAGCTGAAAGCCTTTAGCCTTTCTTCGACCAGCCCAAAAGCCTCCTGACAAAATTAATTGCTAGATTGTTGCATCGCCCCGCCAGATTGATTGTTGAGTTGTACCAAGGGTTGAGGATACAAAGCAAATGGTTTGAATGACGAAGCAAGCATTCCATTCAAATGCGATCCTTGTGACAGTGGACCAAACGGCCTATGTAAGTAGGATCGTACCTTAGTACAACTCAGGTACTGAGCAAAAGAGAGACTTTTGTCCTAGTACTAGTTCCTTTGGCGACAGATGGCAGGCGTCTACTGCAAAGAAATGACAAACAATGCACATTAGAAATGACAAACAATGACATTTCATGTCGAACATTTCATCCTTTTGTTAGTAGTTGTTAGTAGTCAATATTCATATTGTCATTCAGTTTTCATCAATCAAACAACAAGCCATTAGCTTTAGTCTCTAGCCTCTAGCTTTAATTGTCCTAGTCGTCCAATACGGTAGGTTCACCGCATAGCATGCAGATTGTCAGTCTACAATCCCTCCTTGAGAGTTCAAAATTGCTCCAATAAGTAATTTGGTTGTTGCATGACCACACCCGATTGATTGTTGCTTTGAGACTGGATTCAAATGAGCAAAATTGCATTCAACCCCCCTTGACCGATTGGAATTCCCAAGTTGATATCGATGCGTTGACGACGGGGATTATTATTCGAGCCTGTAAAGAGAGTAGCAAAGCAGCGATGAGATGCAAATTAGTATGATATCGGAAAGAAGTGACATATAGCCTCTTGTGCAAATGAACAAGTAGACAAGACAAGCAGATCCAAATTCACGACTGACATCAAGTTAAAATCACGAGGCTCTGACGCACGGTTATCGCGATATAAAAGAAAATAAGGGAGAAGAATCACATGGCATCATAACGGAACAAATCAATTTCATATCTTCTCGACGAGGACACAACCACGAAAACAACACATCAACATCATCACGGCATTAGCAATATGAATGCAGCAATCAACCGGAACAACTTACAGAACAAATCAGACCCTTACTTTCGAGCTATACATAAGCTCGCAGCTCATGATGTTTCGTTTTTCATCAAGAGATCATATGGTATACAGAAACGAATTTTAGATATTACTAACAAAATGAACTAGCTTAGCCCATAAATAGCCTACATTAGTTGAGTAGAAAAGATGAAAACCTTAATAGGCTTCGTGACTTAGAATTCCAAGACCCAAGACGTCTCCACAAAAACAGCACCGTCAAAAATCCCAGTGTTTCAAATCAACTTCACTCAGACCCTCCAAACCTAAAATCAAACCCTTTCATCATCCATAAAATCCTCTTGAATCGTTGCTGCTGCTATCGCTCACACTACGCTGGTTGATGCGGGGCAAGCTTGCGTCATCATCGGTAGAGCTATCATTCCTATTGGTCAAGGCCGGGATGCTATTGTCGCTATCAGTTTCGTCAACATCGCTTTCGTCAGTGTGTGAGCTCAGGCTGGCAGCAATGAGACCAGGTGACAAAAATGGCAATAGTAGGATGAGCGTTGATAGTAAGAAATAAGCATAGAATTTGGGAAACAACGGTGCATATCAACCTCACCTGCTGGGATCAGATACAAACGAGTCATCATCTGCATAATCAGACGAACTGGAGGCACTGCGGTTGCGAGAAGTTAAACTGGGTAGATTGGTACTATCATCATCATCATCAGCAGCAGCAGACAGAGGAGTGATGTTTTGTGGAACATACTTCTCAAGATTTGATGGTTTGAAAAGCAGTTTCTGCGTCACCTTCCCATTGGATGCTGACAAGGCAACCTCATATCTACCACTGACCTTGTCAAAATTGTTAACAGTGCCTGTCCTTCCGTTTAGTTCAGGTTTCGCTTTGATATCCTTAATCATAACAGCATCACTAGGCTTGAATGAAGCACCCTCCGTTGGTAACAGACCACCATTTGTTTTGGTTGGCAGGGTTGAATTGCTGGATGGCCTTGAGCTTGAGTTGCTTTTCAGTTTCGTGTTGCCAGTGGACTGTTTCTGCGTGGTGTCTCGCTTTGGCTTTGGTTGAGGTCGAAGATGATTGAACGCATTTTGGTCAAACTTGCTAAGTATAGCATAACGTTCATTCTTGGTTGTGGCTTGAGAAACCACATACTCTACAAATGTAGCTCCAAACCACTGCATACAATTCTTCCGAGCTTGATCATTGAATTCGTTTGGTTGAAACAACAAACGCAAGAATGTAATACCTTTGCCAGGCTTGTTCCTCCTTTTCTTCATACCCAGCTTCGTCTTGATGAGTTGGTTACTCCCACTGCCACTCCAGACAGAGAAGAGTTGCTTCATATTTGCCTGTGCAATGGCAACTGAAAAGAGAGCTTTATCTGTCACAGATATGGCCAAGTCGATCTTATCATCATTTAGACAAGCACGAATTAGTTTGGTCTGGAACTCAATGCCTCGCCGGGCAGCTTCGTCAGGGATTCCTTTCAATGGAAGATCCATATCAATAATTTTGATCAGATCCTCGTCTTTCAATTCTTTGATACGTTCCATTGCTAATTGAGCTGCACGTGTCTCGTCATTGTGTTGATGATACCAACTGACTGCTTCCATTGGCTTCTCCTTGAATTTGACATCAAGTGCTTGACGAATCTGAAGTATAATAGAATAGTGTGATTGAACATGCTTCAAATTGATCTGGAATAATATAACAGAATGAGAGTGATTGAACATACCTCAACATGGAATGCATCTGGGCTGAAGTTGTGCAATAGCTCCATGGGTGCATTTTTTGTCTTGGCAAAGGCATTCTTGACTACATCTTTACCAAACTTCTCGTAGGCAATAGATGGACGAGACGACCTAGACACAGCCTGGGGGCTTTCGAACAAGTGCAGAAGTAGAAAGGTGTCACCCGTCTTTGAAACATTTTCAGATGCTCTTGTTGCATCAGCTTTCCTCTCTGTCCAAATGTCAGCAACTTCTATCAACGAGTGTGTCTTCTTAGATGAGTTCTCCATTTGAATTATGCAATTAGTTGCCTCTTCGGCCTTGGCAAAATCTGGAGCATCCGCCTCAAGGTAAAGCTTAACAGACTTGGAGTATTCCATTCTCTCCATGTGATAGTCCCCAACTACTAGAGGTAATGACCATTCAATACTGCTACGGTCTGCTTCGGAGCATTCTTCAACCTTGGCAATCAATGAAGGGTTTCCACGGTAATTCTGGAATAGTGATGCAGTTGCTTTCGATTTCAAATCATCAACTGAGATTTCGTTCCACTTGTCTCGAGATAAAGCGAAGAGTATTGCCTGTTTGGGCGTGAAAAATGATGGGCACATTGCTTTACTTGTCTCATAAATGTAATCATCGTCAGAATTCCACCCCATCTCCATTACACATGAAAGAAGTTCGAGTGTACGCTCGTGTTCCCCTGACTCAAAAAATGTCCTTGCAGCTTTTCTCAATGACTCTGTCCCATCATGTTTAAGCCCCTTGGCAATCTCAAATTTTCCCTGAGCCCAATGGAAGTACGAAAACTCATCTGCAGCTTTGAAACACCCTGCCGCTGTCTTGTACTCCTCATCCTACAAGACAACATAAGGATATGAGAACAATACAAGGATAATCAGTAAAGGTGTAAGAAAAAACTTTACCTCAAATAGTTTCATTCCCCTCTCGAACCAGTCCTCAGACGAAGTGACTGAGTCAAACTCGAGAAATGCAGTCTTTGCATCCGATTCCATTATTCTACAATTTTCTAAGGACACAAAGAAGTCTTTCATGGTGGAGATGTTTTTTCTGACCAAAATTACTACCCGACGTTTAGCTCTAGTAACCGCAACGTAAAGTTCTCTGAGAAGACGAAGGGAAGATACCTGGTTTTCCTTTACGGCCCACGATTTTCTTTCCACATCAAACGCAATCACAACATCTTCAAATTCCAGCCCTTTGCTGTCCAATGTTGTTAGAATAAAAGGATGAGAGTCAAGCCAACTACCCATCTGCTCTGAAATAGCAATTGGATCGATTGTCGAGGTGTAGATAAGAGCTTGATTAACTCCAAACCGGGGGCGCTCCATTAAAGCTTCATCCCAGTCACACCACAACACCTTTCAAGAGTGGATAGAGTGTGTGAGTCAAATATTCAAAGAGCAAAAATGGAGAAATTGCTAGTTCACTTCACACACCCTTGTGCCGAGGTCTTTCACCGCCTCTTCAGGCCTGGCATACTCAATGACATCCTTAAAGCACTTCTTTGCTTCCATCAAAATACTATTCCCAACCTCAAGTACGTCTTTTGTGACTCTGAGTATACGTCGAATGAGAGGTATGCATAGAATAAATTACAAGCATAGTCCCAGGATAGCATAGATGGTTCACTCACCTGTAATTTCTAGCCAACTTGACTACTTTCTTGATCTTTGCTTCAATACCAGGTTGAACTGCTAACATGGTCTGTTTTAGACCATCAAATTTGAAAGAACAGCCAGGAGAGATCATCTGCGCCGTATCTCCTGCACAAACCCAACGCAGTTCTGGTCTTCCAGCAATGCTGCAAATCAAATAAATGGATGCATATGTGAAGTCTTGTATCTCCTGTGGTGGTGGTGAAGATCAATAACGTGTAACAACACTACACTCTTGAAGAACAGCAAAGAGACACCCAGAACTCACATCCAAATATACGGCATCAAACAATGGATCTCTCTTCGAAAGGAGGGTATTCTTATTGTTGATTAAATCGAGAATGATATCGTCTTTGTCGTAAAATGCTACGCTATCAACCCCATCTGCTTTTCACTTTCGATACTTGTTATACTCATCATATACTAAATGACGCTTTGCCGTCCCATCTTGTGTTGATGCGTCAATATTTGATCTCTTGCTACTGATGTATTCATTTCTTTCTAGCGGGCCTCTTTTCAAAGCTGATTCCTATGCAACAAAAACCGATTTTAATCAGAGAAACCATTGCAACTTAACACAAGACGTACATATGACACGGCAGCACTTACCAAGGAACCCAAGATTACACCAGATATTTCGTTTTCGGCTTCGCTGGCGTCCAGAGACAGATCACCATACCCAACACGACTGTTTACGTATGTCTGGAATGTACATGCTGATTTCAAGTTCTTGGTTGATCTTATTGTTCCAAGCAGTCTATCCAGTAACTCCCTCAATGAATAGAACTGAACATCTGGCATAGACACTCTAAATTACTAGACGGGTGAGCTCCAAATAAAAGTGATAATCCGTAGGAGTTGCTTTACTTACCTTTCAATCACTCCAATTTCATCATACCTCTTTTTCAATTCTTGACTCAGACGATGTGAGACAGTCACAAAACAGATGGATTTATCTTGGTCGTCGCGGACTTGGTACGCATAATCAACGGCGTGTTTGAATAGCACATTTGTTTTGCCAGTTCCGCTTCCGGATTCAATTAAAAGAGGGGGTTTGTCTGCAGCAATGTGAGTTTGCGCGGGATCAAGATCAAAGATACCCTGTATAGTAGCAAGAGATCATGAGTAGTTAGAGTGAGAAGTTCTACTTTGTGATACAAAGACTCTCTGCTGCTTACATCAGGTAAATAATCGAGCTCGTCATCAAGTAATGCATTGCCAATACTTTCATTTAGAGTCCACGCAATATCAATGTTTTGCGATTGCTCGTTGGCAACATCGCTTTCTACCAAAGCATCACGAATGCCAGTCAAACCTTGTTTAACAATTTTTGTGTCTTTGGGGATTAGAGGATGTGTCTGTCGGAAGTTGTTGCATTCTTCTCGTTTACCACAGAAATGAGCTTCAACTTTGGGCTTGTTTACATTACCTGCCTTAGCAACCCAGACAAGTTGGACTCTGTCTGAACAACCCTTGAGAGAAGATTGTTGCCAGCAGGGCACATTGAAATTAGCTTGTGATGCGAGGGACTTTTCATCCGGCATACATATAGCCAGAAGGGTATTTAAAGCAATATTCCTGTCAATGTTGCTAAGTGCATTTAGCGTGTGGTAGAACCTGGATGTCATAGATGGTTGCCATACAAACTTTTCCAAACCAATCCAAGAAGGTTTGAGCCAAGCTGCGGCCCTTTTCCCTAGCCTTTCATCGGATCGGATCAAGCGCGATGCATGGCAATAATCAACGAACTTTTTCATGGCTGAGCCTTTAGATGTATTGGACCAAAAACTCCAGTCACCAACAACTCTCAGCACTCTCTTTGCACGCGTCAGTGCTACATTTAGCCGCTGTTCATCATTGGTGAAGCCTTCATGTTCACTCCTGACTGCAGAAAAAATGACGATGTCCGCTTCTTGGCCCTGGAATGCATCAACCGTATTGATTTTGACATTGATGAGCTCCTTCTCTTGAAGAAGAAGCTTTGTGATGAAGTTCACCTGGGCTCGGTATGGAGTGATGACCATTGTTGTTGCATGGGCAACTTCATTGCGCACTGACAATACATCGTCGTCAGACAATAACAGTCGCTTGACTGCGTGGGCTTCGAAGGAATCTGAAAAGCAATATCAAACAAAAATGAGATCCTAAAGCTTGGGGTGTTCAACAATACATGTGGCTATGATACTCACTTCTCCAGGAAGAGCCATAACGTTCTTCTTTTCCCTGGCTGGTCGATTCGCTTCCGGTGTTGATGAATAAAAGTGGATGGCAAACTTTTGGCTTTCTGTTGCACACATCTTTTGCAGTCACTAGAGCGTTGCTGTAGTAGGCTTCGTTGGAAAAGCGCATAATAGCAGGGTCACAGCGATATTGAATGCCTAACATATGCGCTACGTCTTTTCTGCAATCCATAACATTTTTCATGAAGGAATTGCCATATCCCAATTCCTTAAGATCTGAGTGAAGAACAGTGGCGTTGAGCTGTTTCGGATCGCCAATTAGAACAATTCTCTTCACTCCAGGAAAGTTTGTAGCGATGTAGAACTCAGCTTCGGTGCACTTTTGAAATGGCAATGGATCAAAGTAAGCAAGCGTTAGTGTTGCATGTATGCTTTGGTGAACAGTCGAATTATAAATTTGTCATGGTATTCAAACCACGTACCTGCGCTGCCTCATCCAGGAACAAAGTATCGAACCTGCCACTTACAGTCTTTCGGAGGAAGCTCGAGCCTGCCGTATTCAATGTGCACAAGACAGCCTTTGCTGACTTAATCATATTGGTGAGAGCCTTTTGCCCTCTATTTGATTCGGTATCAACATGCGGGCAGTGCTTAACGACCTCTTCAATCGAAGATGAAGGGTCAAGGTGGAGCCAGGATATGAATTCTTTGATTAGATGTAATCGTTTGCAATCGTCTGTTGCATTGGAATCATACTCCTTCTTGAACCTATGGAATCGTTTGGAACGATGGACAGGTGAAAGAAACTCAACGGACTCATTGCAGTTGTCTCCAAATACAATCACATCATGGACCGTTAAGCCAGAAATTGAAAGCAATTTGGCCGCAATATTAGCAACAGCCGCATTTGATGATGCAAGCACAAGTCCTTCCTTTAAGGATGCAACCATTGCGGCTAACGTTTTCGTTTTGCCCTAAAGTGATTCATATTGATGAGAAAAATCTGTATAATGACAATATATAACTCCCTTGGAAAGCTATCTCACCGTTCCTGGTGGACCCATTACAAAGAAGAACCCACGAGTAAATTTACTGGAAAGAACAGTAGCCACAGCTCGTTTTTGACTTGGGTTCAGTATGCCTGCAACTGATGCTGGAATGCACCTTATATGGACATCGTGGATAGACACTGCAGTAGTGAATGAATCAGAGTCCCGGCGGAGGGCTAGATCCATCAAACTATCTGGGAATGGACGCATAGACAAGTTTTCTAAAATCCGGCTTACTCCGCTCAGACTTGCTACACGATACTTATGAAAAGGTGGATCTCGAGTGTGGTTCTCGCCAAACTTGTCACGCCACATTAAGCTCCCACCCGCAGGATTACTCCTCAATAACACTGCTAGAGTAATATTGCCACTGGCCAAACGAGGCTGCATTGTGAAGACATCAAAAATGTGTGGAGAGTCAAAGTTCCCTTTCCCTCTTGTAGAAACGAGATCTCTTTTGAAACCCTCGTAGAACTCTACTAACACACATAAACGCAAATCTGAAAGGGCATCTTCACCAATGAAAGCCCAGTTAATATTTGACACATCAACGCAGGGTGCTGGATCGTGACCAAAAACAATCCGAATCAGAGAGTGCAAAATATCTTCCTGACTTTCAACCTGGATGTTGTTTTCAGATACCCCATAGTCGTATGAAACGGATGACAGGACTACAATATAAAGCAATTGATAAGTGGTGGGCTACTAAAGTTGCTGTAAATGAGATGTCAAACTCACCATCGTCAAAGGATGTCAGTGACATAGTGTCTTCGATTGATTCTTTTGCATTTGTAAATGTCTCTTTGTCATAAACAGATTCTTCATCTTCTTCTAGAATCTGCCATTGTATGCCAAAGCACGATCGCCAGTGATTGATTTCACATTGCCCAAAACAAACCCACACATCCCTACAGATTTCACAGCGCTTTTTGCCTCTAGGGTTATTGCAAACAATACAGTAGCGATGGAGCTCTCCTTCAACATACCTACTTTGGATTTCTTTGTCAATGTTGGACACGTTGTCAAACGCAATTTGCAAGTCGACATCAATTCGTGAAGCCTCGTCGTCAAGCATAGTCAAATCTGAGTCAGAGAGATCTGCCCTAGTCTTAATGACAATATCTAACTTCTTTGTGCTCGCTTGCCACAATTCATATATAATTCCAAGCATTGAGAGTGATCGACGGGCATCTTTATTTCCACTCTAAAAAATTAAGGAGTAGCACGATTAGAGCTGTTGATCTGTGACAAAAAGATCAAACAAAAGAACTCTCACTTTGTAATGCGGTAAAGACATCGTGTCCTTGATGAAATCAATAATGGGCCGATCAATACGTGATGCTTGCTTCTTGGAATCCAGTGCTTGCTGGTGGTATAAGGCAAGTTTCTGAGACTCCTCGTGTTGGACACCATTCTTATCTGCAACACGCAGCCATGCATCAGCAGTATCAACTACCAAATTTCCGTTGCGAATGAATTTCTCCAACTCAGCCAACTGTGTAGAGATGCAAGGTGTAACAGGCTGTCGTTGTGTTGATGGGAATATGGAAGGAGGTGTTTTGGGAGTTTCTATTGTCTTGGTCCCGTAATCATGCCCATGTGTTGTCCCGACAGAGTCAACAATCTCCGGTTCGAATACTACAAAATACTGTAAAACATAGGGTTCAAAAATGATTAAGCTAAGAATGATTGTCTTCGTATCTTGTTGAAATGAAATAGTACGCTAATTAATCACCTCATCACCGTCAAGATCACCGCCTGCTAATTTATCTTGTAGTGGTCGATCTCCTTTGGCGCTAAAGATCAGTACATTGTCCATGAAAACAAATGGGCTCGAGTGTTTGGCTGGGAGAGCTTTGACTTTTTGGATGTCGCCCGGAAACATACCTGAGATTGATGGGACAACACATCTTGAGTTTAGTAAAGTGGTGCTCTGAATCAAAGTTGAGCACATTCAAACTTACACGGAGATCGAAATACCAAAACATCTCCGGTGACGGCACCATTGCCTACCAGGACTTCACCTTCTTCTAGTAAATTCGCTTCATCGATGATACCAAACATGACTCTAACGTTAGCTGGCAGGTTCACTCGTTCTTTACATGCTGTCATTGATTCCTTCATTGCGTGTAGCTCTTTGAGGCTAAACAATTCGTGGTTTGACTTTCTGCCGTTGCGTAAGACATTATCGATGTACTTGTCGTCATGTAAGAGTTCGAGTGTGTTTTCGCAACTCTCATCGTGATCAAGAGCAATTCCTTTGCCAGATTCATATCAAAATTAGTATGTATCACAGCAAAGATTAAGCTTACAGGCATGATTTCACAGAACTTACCCGCACATGCTCGTTTTTGAATGTCCCACAGTACTCGAACCGGAACTCCAAGATCGTGTAGAACCTTGTAGAATTCATAAACATAAGTGGCTGTCAAGAAAATAGCAAGTTTGATGGGAAATGTCACTCACCAGTAAAGCCTGGCTGAATATCTTATCTGGAAAGGTTGCATCATTCTTCTCCTTGGCGAAACCAGCCACTCGTTTGACCTCTAATACGCGATGATCAGAGGGAAATTTGATCATTGACGGGCGCACGCCAATAGAGTCATTATGAAAATCAGTATTGAGACTGAGCATACCCTTTATGCCTCCTAATCGAATTTGAACCGCACCTGGTACGTGCCTCAAACCAAACTGTTCTTTTATTTTGAGTGCAACATTCAAACCCATCACACCACACCCATCACTAAAGGCGTAACCATCGTGGAAGAGTTCAGGTACCAGCTTAATATTGTCTTTGGATAAGATATCAATGGGCATTGTTTGGGAGAAGGCAAGACCAATTCTGTCGCCTAGTTTAGATTCGTTCACACCTTCAAAGCAGCCCAGTTCACGCAAGAAGGAATCACGAGTCACTTCTAAATCAGGGTAATGCTTGCTTGTGCCTTTGACAAGCTGAGAAAGCAACCTGGAGACGGCAGAGGTGCAGTTAGGAGATGATACCAATGAAATCATTGCATTGCTGTGACAGAAACCAAGGAGACTTACCAGATTTTCACACTACTACCCACACCCTTATCGTACAGCATCTCATACTTTCGTCCACAAAGCACTGGTCTCGAAGAAATCCACTCAACCAAGTCTCCTTCCGTATGAAAAACGTTCGTGACTCGACAAAATCGATCTCGAATCATCCATCCTCCCTCTCTCAATCCACGGCGGCTTTCTGACCTACAATGATCACCTCCCACCAACGGTTCATTGACAATTTCTATTTCTGTTGGGACTAGATGACCAAAGAAGAATCGACAAGAATATTCGGCATATGGCCATTTACTACGTTTGCGTATGACATCTATCGGTAGGATCGCTGTTTGACTAGTTCTTGCAAGATTTTCTTCCGCCGCACCAACAAATTGTTTGACGCTCTCCAACTTGGTGTACGATGTCAGTAAAGCCTCTTGCACCATAGACTTGCTAAATTCAATCTCCCGATTCCCATCAGCCACTGCCTTCTTGACACTAACCAGCATATCCTCAATCTCTCTGGCAAATAGTTCGCTCAGTGTCATATTGTCTACGTCTACATTCCATTCCATATCAATCAAAGTTGGCACTACCTGTTGAATGAATCCCAATAGTAGTCTTCGTGCTGGCTTGGCTACCTCCATCCGCTTCTTTTCTAGTTCTTCTTCTGTATACTTCCCATCAACCTCTGGGATAGTAGAAATGTACAAGTCTATAATGGCATTGTTGAAAATATGTAGCTCTAATGAAAATTTGATGGCAAATGGGAGTGATGATGCCAGGGATCGAAATGATTCAACCTCGATTGGTTTTATCTCGTTTGAAAGAGGGTTGTTGGACCAGTCTGATTGTTCGAGATAAATGGAATCCTTGACATCCCATTGTCCAAGCAGATCTATCGGAGAAGAAATGAATAGAAGGCAGTGAGCAGTAGCAGCCAGCATTATGAAAAAAAGAAAACGAGTTTGCGATATGATGTGTGCGTGTCTAGATATTATCTACATGATGCGTGTTACGAACACTCAATACAAGATAGCATTTAGCATTTACCTTGAAAAATACGATCATCTCTCAAGACATGATACCAAGTCTCCCTTTTCTTACGGCTCCCCCTGTAGCCAATGGATGGAAGACTGCTCCCGTTCGTGTGGCCATTGGCTGTAGCCTCGGCCATTGTTGTTGCTTTGGTTGATGAGCTCACTGAGTTCTGTTTATAAATGTTGTGTTGTGAATATTAATGAATCTATCTGGTGGATGTTGTGCAAAAATAGAAGAGTGTGGTGAGCATTGTCAAATAGTAACAAATAGCACAAGCAAAAACAGCATTGTCCCGATAAAAAACGGCGTCTATTGCTCTCTCCGCTCCGTCATTCGCAGAAGGACAAACGCCATGATTCCTAGCTCACGCATCTTTACGGGATGAAAGATATCCAGATAGCAAGCAGCTAATAAGTAATACATCTAAGTTCAATTTAGACAACAACAAATCGATGGCAGAGCTCGAACACCGAACGTCGTCAAGAGGACATTGCACAGTAGATCATTATCAACTGCATTTTAGCGATTACCTAGTAATTCCTTCGTCCAACTGCTCTATGATTATTGTGGTGGTCGACTTGGCTGATCAAGTCCCGTCGTTGTTGGATTTGGATAGATTTGGATCAATGATCATTGCGAATGATATGCGACATTGTGATGTGAATGTCGAGAGTCGAGAGTCGAGAGTCTCCGGACTCCGGACTTACTAGGAGCGAGGTCGCCTATCTATCGAGCGCGCCCATTTTTGGGATCCTCCGTCCGTCTACTACCATACCTATTACATAAACACTACTACCTATTCTGTATCTGTTAGCCTGTGGTTGTGTAAAAAAACCAACCCTCCACCTCCCTCCACAATCAGGTTTGGAATGACGCCAGCGTGGCGGTTTTACCTTTACAACTCAACAAGCACAACACTGCCTACACCAGCGCACATCAAAACCATCGTACATAACACTGCGTAGCCATCCCCACCGCGCGCACCGTTGCCACAATGTGGAAAGGTAGCCGATTAAGAGAGTGGAGGCAATTAGGGTTGGTATCATTAAAGATACCTGTTGCAATAACCTTGCTGGCAGTTCAGTATGTTTATACATAGGAATTTAATCAAAAGATACCTGTTGCAAGTTGGTAGCTGTTGCAAAAAAGCACCTGATCCTCCACATACCACTAGAAAAGACCTGATCAGGCCATCCTACCAAACCACCCTTCTGGCAGTAAAATTCGATGTCAATGCTGTATTGTTTCTACCAGTGTTGTGTCCTCAATGACCTATCAGCCTTATGGTCAGCCTCTACTGATGCTTCCAGCCCATCTCAAGCTCAGGGGCCCCCGTTGTCTCTGCTATCTACATTTTTTGTGCATATAATTGTCTTGTCGAGCACCATCCAATTTGATCCAACGAGGGATATCCTGTCATTGCTCACTCAGTCTTAGAGTGTGCAAAAGTGTGTAACTATAATAGCAAGAGTGATAAATGGAATTCGTTGCAAACATGAATGGTAGATTGTTCGGTTGAGCAAAGATATCTGCTGCCGTCTTTGCAAAGAAGTCCGTTGCAGAGAACTCTCCTACGACGTAACATGGATGCTTCAGTTGCTACGTGTCATATTTAGACATTAAAAAATTCATATGCTCATTTTCAACTAGATGAATATGCGTATCAATGTTTCTGCAAAACTTGCCGTTGTCCTCATTGAAATTGGAGAAGTCTATCAACTATCAACTATTTACTTCACTTGTGTACGCAAGTAAAGTTGAAATCAAACATTGGATCCAGTACATAAACATTCGATTACCAATGAGATATTGACAACATTTTGAGATGGCATAGGGGCTACATTTTATGTTTTGTAGCCTTGGAAAATAAGATTAATTAGGGAAGGAAAGTCATCATTGCAAACAGCAACAAGGGCTAAAGCATGGTATGAGTGACACAACATGATTCCTCATGTTTTATGTAAAAGCACCCTGATTTTAAGACAAATGATTTAATATAATAATAATTTAATAGCAAAAAATGAAAAGGAGTATACTAGTGGTTCCAGCTCACCCCGATCAATATAAGTATAAGATACATTATTAATTATGCATGTTCCAACACAACTAATGTCTTGACTTACATTATGTTATTTGTCATTACTGTACTATAAAATCAGTCAAGCTCTCCCGGTAACAAAAATGTGTTAAAATAGACATTGCATTTATATACCTGACCTGAAACACATTGTGATAATACAACTTATCACATACTTGTCAGGTGCATGCATCATGCATGATGTGCTATCTGATACTCAATTTCGGGAATACTTCATAGTTCTGGGTTGATGGTTTTTCTCCGAGTGCAGATCTGATCACTTGCGCGCTAAGCTAGAGAAACCTCATTCACCATCTATTGATTTTTAGTAGTATGGTATTTACTTATTCTCTGGCTTAGTGCAAGTAATAAGATCTACACTTGGAGAAATGTGCATGGTGACCATATGTTGCGTTTGGTGCCAAGGAATGAGTAGTACGATGAAACTCTTTGCAATACCCAAACACTGCAGTGCATACTGCTGGGCCGAGATGTGAGCAAAGCACTGCAGTAAGCACTGCAGTAGAGGGGTTCAAACCTCAGCACTGCAGTGGC
>JALLPH010000279.1:0-23401 GCA_036939855.1 Cyclotella choctawhatcheeana
GTCTTTCTGTTGAGGCATTCATTGGACGAATTTGGTGAGCCGTAATGCCATGGTAGGAGCAATTTAAATTGGTCGGTCTTCGTGGCATCCTACATCTACGTACCTTATAGGAACACAGTGTACTTTAGAAAGTCCTATCTTTCATCTTCTACTCTACCATACACCATACATTCCACCGCCCACCGCCCACCGCCCAACTTCTTAAGAAACACTCTACACTCTAGCTCATGTTTGCTCATGTTCATTTTTTCCGTCGTTACCCTCCTCTCCCTGATTCTCATCACCAACGCAAGCCGAGCCTATCCTCACGGATGTCTTTACCGCCATCCATCATACTACACCTACGATGAACGTGAGGACATTTCATGGGCCGATGGACAGTTTAGTGATGTCGAAACTGGAGAGATGGAGGAACATGAACAGCATCATACGGACTTCCGAAAGCTGCCGCCACCATCATCGAAATTGCGAAGATTCTACGAGAGGTATCGATTAACGAGGAGACTCGGAGCGGGCAAATTTTCAGAAGTGTATGAGGCAGTTGACTTGGGATATACGCGGCACCAGAAGAATGGCGACCGTCGGAGGGTTGGCGGTGCTGTACATGATGCGGAGACTACTACAGATTGTTCCACGGAAACAGACGAAGAGGAAGCTGATTGTGAATCATTCGTCGTACTAAAGGTGAGTTTTTTCAATCGGTTCTTTGCTTACCGTGTTTCTACTTCATTGCAAATGAATGTCAATTAACTAATGAACTAATGTCATGAAATCAAAAACACTATCAAGTGTTTAAAACCAATATCTGAACGCAAAATACGAAGAGAGCTGCTAGTCTTGACACACGTTTCATCGCTGCCAAATCTAGCGCGTCTAATAGGTATAGCTCTACCAGATTCCTTTGACAAAGATGCAGAAACAATATTATCTTCAAAAAGCCAGAATTCAGAACACCTAAAGAAACGAAGAAGAAGGAGTAAACAACACGAAGTTGACATTGGATCAATCACTGATGCTACTGCTATGATTGAAAAAAATAAACCAAACAAGTCACAATCTAACGACAAACATAAGGAGCAGCTGCCTGCATTAATATTAGAACATGCGGGTACACATGCGCAATGGTTCTGCCATGGACCACGCACCAAACAAAAATGCGAACAAGATAGTTGTGATTATTTATCAGAAAGAGAAATGAAGTACTATCTGTGTCACCTATTGATCGCATTAGATTCACTTCACTCGGCTGGAATAATGCATCGTGATGTCAAACCGAGAAATTGTCTCATTAATTTTCCTTCATCTTACAACAAAGAAACTTTGGACGTTACAAGAAACACATCACTTCAACATAATATTTTGCCACCACCACCATTAATGCTTGTAGACCTTGGCCTAGCTGACTTTTATCTCCCCGGGAAAGAGTACAATGTACGAGTGGCATCACGACACTACAAATCTCCCGAACTACTTATTGGCTATTCTTATTATGACTATGCCATTGACTTATGGAGTGTTGGTTGTATCCTTGCAGGTCTTTTGTTCAGAAAAGAACCATTTTTTCGTGGTAAAGACAACGAAGACCAATTAGGAAAGGTTGTTTCTGTGTTGGGTACCCGAGACTTTTTACCATATGTAAGGAAATGCAACGTGAGACTCACGTCGGGGATGCGAGTTTCTATCGGAAAGCATTGTTCGGTAGCCTTGGGCGACAAGGATGTCACTAGTAGCAGCAATGTTGCTCGGAGAAAGCTATGGCTGTCATTCTTGACGCCGGAATGTCCAATACCTAGTTCAGAGGCGTTAGATTTACTAGATAAATTGCTTGTCTATGATCATGAACAAAGATGGACTGCTAGAGAAGCATTAGGACATACGTTTTTTGATGAAGTTCGTGATGAAGTATGGAGAGAAGTTCAAGAGAGGATGCTGTGGGAGAGCCATTGGCGAACATGTATGATACAGAAAAGATGACACTACTACATCAGATTCTAAATATACATCATAATGTGCATACTAATGTTGCTAATCGACGCAATGTTCATGTAAATCTCGGAGCACGGCATTCGCAGCTTCTCCTCGTTTCTCTGCAAATTCTCCCTTTGCAACATCAATGGGATATTTATGTGTAATCTCATATGCTTGCTTTGAATCATAATGCGACAGATGAGCTGTGAGGTACCGTTTAACTATATTGCAATCAATCATTGGACCGTCTTTTGTGCTTGAATATGGAAAGCCTGGGTACACTTTATGTTCCCATAGAGTGACACCCATACCTTTTGCATGCAAGTTCTCAACCAGGTATTTGAATAGGTGCATGTCACTCATGTGCTCCACTGGAAGATCAGGTGAGATGTGAGCTCTTAAAAGTCCAACTACATGGCTGTATGCTAACTTGTCACCGTGAATAAGAGCAGGGACATGTAAGCCCCATGACTTGAATCCAGGCTGCTTCATCAACTCTCTGCCTTTTTCTCCAGTTAGGGTAAGGGGTATATTATCACTGCGAAAAAGGACCAAGATAGATAGAGATTGGTTTCATGCATCTCTTGCATTGATTTCTAAACGAAGGCCGGACAAAAATAGACTCACTAGTCACTCATCCAACCTCCATCATCCAACATTGCCATCGCCAACCACCTCCAAAAACATCTTTGATTATACCGACTAACATTAGCCCTATTCATCTTTAGTTCGAACAACTCAAAATCAGGATGCTTTCTAGCATCGTCCTCGTTCAATATTTTCGTATCCCACCCAAACGATTGCCATGCATTCTCCCACGCTTTTATTAGATTCAAATGACCTTGGCTCGACATGCCACAGCATCCGTCTTCTCCAACTGATTCAAAGAACGTATGCATCACAGGCCGGGGGAATTCACTTATAATTGTATTTAATTCGTTTTGCATTACTTGTAGATTTCTGTGAACAAGTTCTCGACCAAAGTTAACTAGATTCACGATGAGTAGACAGAAGCAGCAGGAGAAGCTGATGAAATAAGCCGCTTTCTTCGACATGGTTTTGGGTGGTATTCTTATCTCTCTTGGTTTCAGCGGTACCATAATAAGCCATAAGTCATTTACAAGGGTCTGGATGACTGGGCGTTGCTGGGCGTGGGCGCGGACTACATAGATACTACAATACTTATGAATGTACCTACCTACCTGTACCTACTACTACCTACCTACCTACCCAGCTAGACGCCACCTTGACGCCACCCGCCCAGCGCCCAGCACCCAGCCAGGCCAGGCCCAGCGCCACGCCCTACACTCTCGTCACACAACACACAAATAAAATCAACAGAAAGCAACAGACCACAGACCTCAACAGACCATGGCACGCTTCAGCCTCTCCCCACCCTCCGCCAAGCCAACAGTATCACGGTCATTGCCCCAAGCCACTGATTTTAAATGGAATTTTCCTCCACGTAATTATCAATGCTATACCAATACGCTTGAAGACGACACATCGCAAGATGAAACTAGTTTCTCTTCCCATCAAGACGATGACAGCCATTCCATCGACAGATATTCGGACTCTTCGGAAGAAGCCGACTCATTGGAAGAAGAGCCACCCCATCCGCTAGGATTCGAATTGTATGGACGTACTCGATTTGGTTTGTCTGCTTCTAGCTGTGCACATATACAGGCGACATTGGATGAAAATAATACATGGAATGCTCCCGTGCACATCTCTCCTTTACACGATGCAACAGCGTCCGACAATCGATTGATTCATCATGGGATTAGCACATCTACATTAATAAGAGGAATAACTAAGACACAAGTCAATGACGCTAAGAATGGTGGCATGGATCGTATTGAGAACTTACTAAGAGCAGCTTCTCTCCATGACACGCCCCCAAAGCCCATTAAATTGCATCCTGCACCCAACAATTCCAAATTATTGGCATTAGCACGCGCAGCTGAGCATGAACTATCATCTATATCACATCAAATGTCTCTGATAAGAGAAAAGCAATCCGAATCCTACCAAAAGGAAATGAACGCACTAAAATTATTGCTGGAAGCCGACAAAGCCACTGCCTTGGAAGCACAGCAACGTATGGACAAAAGATTAGCATTGCAGCAACAACAAGAGGATGAGTTGCAAAGGAAATTACAAAAACAGCAAGAGGAAGAACGCGCTGCTATTGAGAAATCAGAGCGACTTCGTGAATTGAAGGCGCGTCAAGCTCAAGAAGAACAATTGGCACAAGAAGAAAGAAGAAAACACCAAATAGAACAGATTAAGGCAGCCGAAGAAGAAGCTATTCAAGAGGCGAAAGTCAAAAATGCTCATGTTACGCGTGCCAGAGAGTTAGTATCTCAATTAAATACAATGCTACGGCCTATGCTGTCTAATTTTGACAAATCAAAGACCGTCTCACGACGAAGACTTGGATTCAAGAAAACTGTCAACGGTAAAATCAATACATTGAGTCATGACGAAAGTAAGATCAAAGAAGTGGGGGGTATTGTAGTAGAAGCGATACAAAATGCACAAAAAGAAGATGAAGCTGCCGAAGACGAAGTATCGAAACTTGGGAAACAGTATTTACTTGATTTATTGGCCAGTTCTTTGATTGTTAGGGTACAAGCAGATGGATTTAATGGGACACGTGGTGACGGTTTTCCTTTGGCAGCCGCATTTGCATTGATTTCCACCCAGTGTGAGGAATTAAATAAGTTACTAGAGGGACATTTATATGGAGTCTGTCCCATGGGTGTGCCTGTGTTAGATATGGATGACGAAGTAGATCTGGAAGGCAGTACTGGGGGTAGCAGTGATGATCGATGGATGGAAAGCTTGGGGATGATTAGAGATAAGAACGGAGATTTCGAGAGCTTCGATAAGTTCTTGCATCGAACAGAGGTTAGTATTGAGTATCCTGATTAGTTGAACAACATTTCAAGGGTGCTGATCTCAAATCACGTGACTTATTTCGACTCTTTTTAGGGCCTAATCTCTGTTATGGCAAATATAATGTCATCTCTACCATCAAGTCACGTATGTTCTTGAATTAATCATTGGAATATTGACTTGATGATGTAGCTAATACAATTTTATCCAAAATTCCCTTAGACATTGCTTGGAGGTCATCAAGGTGCTCTCATATGGCTTGAACGTTTCATAGACCTCCTTCCTCCACCTCCAAGTAAGCCCCTCCCATTACTGACAGCACCTGTGCTTGTGGCATTTCTCACCGGGGCGGGCCATATGCTAGCAAACAAGTTTGAGGTTAAATTCGAAGTTCTTTTTACAACAATTGAAAACATAGTGCATCGATTGGATTATAGTCCGGTGGGAGTTCCTAGTGCTACACGTTTGAGAAAGGTTGTAGAAGGGGGCTTTATTGGTTTTAAGAAGGAATTACCTCCTGGTGCCATCGTATCTTTGTATGATGATGGAAAGGAGGGAATAGGGACAGTATCTGTCACCATGCCTACTGCAAGTAGTAGTTCGGATGGGGCGTTTGGGACATCTCAGAAGTCATCTATGAATTCGACACCCTTTGGTCAAGCTTCTACTGGTCCGGCTCCATTCGGCCAGGCTCCTTCTAATGCAGCTTCGTTCAACCAACCTTCTTCGAGTGCTCCTTCCTTCACTCAGACCCCAGCTTCCACTTTTGGGCAAGCTGCTGCGTCTCCGTTTAACCAGACTGCCACCACAACATCATCTGGATTCGGTAATACACAAACAAGCCAGTCAACAACTCCTTTTGGCCAGACGACTACAGCTAACGACATGATGGACAGTGGCGGGGCAACATCAGGAGGACAAGCCACTAATCCATTTTCAGCATCAAGCTGGGGAAATAGTGGCTTTGCTGCTGGGAGCACACCATTTCAATCACAAAGTAATGCGTTTGGTGTATCAGCAGCTTCTTCTACACCATTTTCCTCAGCTCCGTCCAATCCTTCACCATTTGGGAGCCAGAAAACAAATCAAGCAAGCCCTTTTGGTGGTGGTATGTCTTCAGCCCCAGCACCTTCTCCTTTTGGAAGTTCAGCGCCTGCTCCTTCTCCTTTTGGCTCATTTTCTTCCCAGCAACCGAGCACTAATCCATTTGGAGGGGGTGCTTCATCCTCTACTCAAAGCAACACTCCTTTCTCATCATCGGGATCCTCCACTTTTGGCAATAATAACTCTGGCAATGTTAAAAAGGATACAAGGCCACCGTGCAAATTTTTCAGCAAAGGTAACTGTAGATATGGTGCAAACTGCAAATTCAGTCATGGTGATAGCGGGTCTACTGGTAAGAACAATGCTTCTTCCTTTGGATCCTCCTTTGGTGGTGGGGGTGTAGGATTTGCAAATCAGAATACTTTCAACCCCAGTCCTTTCAGTGGAGGGAACACTGGATTTAGCAGTAATCCGTTTGGAGGTCCAAGACGGTGAAATATTTTGCTGTGTGCACTAACTGCAGTAGAAGAGCAGAGGAACTAGAGTTCGCACAGATCGCACAATCTAAACACAACATATTGAATGCTTCATAAGTCTTAGTGAACCTAATACAAAATGCTATGTTATTTTTCACTTCAAACTAAGAAGGCATGTTCACAGTAGCAGCATCCGTAGTTTGGTGCTATTTCTTGTCTATTAACCCAAAAAAGGAGGAGAAAGGAGAGCCAGCCCAAACAGATGTACCTTGAACTTGACTTGAAATAGTGGTTAGAACTGAGTTCTATTTCGTTACTGCCAGAAAGTCTCATAGCTGCTAGATACATTTCTCTAACGGTGACACCCAACATTATGAAATATTCGTCTACCAGGTAATTACGGGATATTCTCCCCAAATCGAACATTTATCTATAATATGAATGATGACCAGCACAAAATATTCTAAGAGCACTTTTACCACAGTTTACTCAAAACTCAAAACCACCAACAAATGTAACTAACCAAACATCCACCATCAACAAAAGTAAAGTAAAGCCGTGGCTACTACAATTGGTGTGCACCCTTTCCAATTGAAGGCTTCCATTGCAGCTTTATGTGGTCAATCAGTGGAGAAACTAGGCTAGCTGCCCTTGGGTGCTGATTCAGTGGTCTATGAGCGACTCTTTGATTGTGACACCATGGCATCAGACTTGCTAGGAGTAGGAGTGAACATTCCAGAACAGTTTCAAGAATGAGGAAAAACAAGAATGGTCACACAACAATCAACCCACAATTAAAAAAGCAGATTAATAATAAGAGCAGGAATATAGGAGAGAGGGGGCAAAAGAGCATACATTGTTTAATGATAGTATAATATTATAAATTCGGTAGCAGTTTTTGTACATTTACTGAGGGATTAGGTTTCCAATCATTCAGTTTGAGTTTGATATCATTTCCCCAACACTACAACCCCAACCAGCTGATGGTAATAATTCTATTGCATTATAAGTTGTATTAAAGCTGCTAAGTATCATGGTTGAACATGCTCATAATACAAAAGTTTTAGTTTCAAAAAGGTTCATTTCATCTTGTTTTACCAATGATTTCTTCATAAGAGATGCTTGTGTGTCCTTCCTTGCAATGCAATTTGATTGATTACTGTAAAAGACACTTGTATATGTACTTAATGATTTTAGTTCACTACTACTATAATTATGAAAAACCACTCCTACAAGAACTACATATTATTTATTCTTTGATTAGCCAAAGTCAAAGGGAACCTTTTATGCCTAGCATTTTAGTTAACATTATAAAATGCAATCATCATCAGTCTATCTCTCTTCTTTGTCTAGTACCAGTACCAAGATCTTCAGCTGTCTGATACTGATTCTCACTTTGGTTGTGCCATGACATCATGGACAGCACAAAAAAGATACACCAGATTATTGTGCTGTGCTGTGCTGTGCTTTGATAAACAAGAAATTGATACCTTGAAGATAATATTTTTGTTAAAATATTCTGCAGGCTGATACACCGAATACTCCTTCTTTTTTATGCTCACTATGCCATGGACTCAGAAGACAGTGGGGCGCTGGTGCTGGTGCCTCCTGCCCCTTTTGGGCGGTCGTCCAGAAGCATATTTTGATTATACTTTTGCCATCAGCATCAGCGTGACATCACTGATTTGAACAGCATTAAAATGAGATATCACAGATTCTTGAATTTGATGGATTATTAGTTGTGGTTTTAGTTTGTATTATGATGAACTGCATTGTTTAGGGCATCTGATTCATGAATTATCTAGTATAAAACTCACAAGGTATTACCTACTACCATACAGAATATTACCTGTGTCTCCAATTTTCACTTTTCTCGCGTCTCTGTTGTCCTGCAGTTCTGCAGTCCTTCTCCTTTCTCCTTTCTCCTTCCTTCTTTCTGGTTTCATTCAATCATGAGCAGCACTTCGACAGCTTCAAATGCCACAAGCAGCTCTACTTCAGACATTTTGCTGCCGTCAATGGATCGCATTGATCCCTTTCTCCGTTTTCTAACCAAGGCCACGGGCAAGACGATGGTTCCGCTACAAATGCTAGAGAAGGTTCTAAGCGGTGTAAATGACGGGTCGACGGACACAAATCAACAGAATGAGATCTTGCTAGAATTATCACTTAGAGGAGTACTTCACTATAACTCCACGGAACAAACGGTGGGGTTTCCCCTTCCCCCTTCATCATCTTCTAATGTGTGTGATGATACATTGCTACCAAAACCACCGAGCAGATTGATCGGGAAGGGATTACATGGATCATCCGAAGCTGTGGCCAAGCGTCGTAAAAAAGTCTTGTTGTGGAGTGTGGAGGTTGAGTCGCGTTGGATTTGTAGGATAGATGGTAGACATGCCATTGATGGGGGATCTGATTGTACTAAGAATGCTATTGAGAAGAGCAAGGTCGAAATTTCGAGTGCATCAGAGGATGATCAAAAAGGAGTACATCAAGATTGTTGTGGCGATAAACGGAAAGTTATCGAGATGCAGAATGCAGAGCAGAATAGCGTACAAATATCTGAACAAAAGACACTGCAAGATTGTTGTAAGATAGATGATGCTGTGGTCGAAGATTGCGAAACTGCCAACACGCACCAAGCTAACAGCGACAAAGACAGCAGTGAACGTCAAGAAGCATATCAAGCGTTACACAATTTATTCAATAGAAAAAAGATGGGAGGACAAGCAGATAATATAGAAGAACAAACAAATAAACATTGGCTGCCATGCCAAGCAGCCTTTGCTGGCTCCCATCCTGGTAGAGAATCACATTATGGTACATTGTCTAAAAAAACTCTCGGCATGATTCCTGCAGAGATATTTGAGTTGTTCGGTTTGGATGTCAATGGCGTCGCAGATAAAAATAGCAGAGGCAAACGTATTGATTGCAACACGAAAACGAATAAAAGACAACTATTCATGCATCAAGCTAAAGCTATCGAAGCTGCTATGAATGAAGTGCATACAGTCGTTTGCACTAGCACTGGATCTGGCAAATCGTTGTGCTTTTTACTGCCAGTTCTAGCAAAAGCCCTATCATCTCTGCAACAATATGGAGGCACTAAAACAGCATCTCTACTGATTTTCCCAACAAAAGCATTGGCTCAAGATCAACTTACCAAAATCAATGCAATGCTGAGAACGCTTCCGTCGGAATCAGATGAGAAAAATCAACTTCGTGCAGGAGTAATAGATGGTGACACACCCCATCAACAACGTGATGCCATTGCTTCATCTTGCCAAATAATACTTACAAATCCTGATACATTACACGCTTGCATACTTCCGAACTGGAAACGTCCATCTTACAAGCAGCTTCTTGAACGCGTGTCGACTGTTGTGATCGATGAAGCTCATGTATATGAAGGTACTTTTGGGGCTCATGTTGCGTTGGTATTGGCGGTAAGAAGGTCATTTGTTTTGTGTTATTGTTTGAGGAGATGTCGACAAATGCCTCATTCAATACGTATGTATGCAGCGCTTAAGGAGACTATGTCGAGTGGCATCATCTGGATCTGATACACTGAATAGTAGGCTATTATTCATTGCATGCTCAGCTACTATGGTCCATCCCGAAGAGCATTTCCGAGTGCTCTGTCCCATCACGCGGGATGAGCAAGTCTGCGTTTTGGACTCTGGTGTTGATGGATCTCCGTGCGCCCCTAAGCACTTCTTTGTTTGGAATCCTCCGTGTCTAGGTAAGAATAATTGTGTTGCTTTATTATAAGCTTTCTTTCAAAAGCTTTAAGTAATGGTTGAAACTAAAACCACAAGTAGATATTAACGGAAACTCAACAGGTAGCGTCTTTCCACCAAAGAAAGAGAAGAGGGATAACTGTACCATGCTTAGTGATACTCATGCTGGCAGCAACAATGACGTGGAATGTACAAGTGATAACCATCCTTATCCTAGAAAGAAGAAAAGAATTTCCAATGAGTACAAATCAACCACCAGAGACAAATTTACAAGTAGACGTCATTCTGCAGATGAAACGGCCTACCTCCTTGCTAAAGCTATAACTTTACAGATACGTACTATTGCATTTTGCAAGACTAGATGTTTGGTAGAATGGGTGTATGAGCGAGCGCTATCACATCTTAAGTCTTCAGATACCACCTCCCATTTGGCTTCAAGGATTGAGTCCTATCGAGGAGGATATTCTGCTGATGCAAGGCGCTCTATCGAAGAGCGCTTTTTCCGTGGCGATCTGTGGGGTGTTGGTGAGTCTTTTATTTGATTTATAAATAAAATGAATGGCGTGTTTGTTATACTCACTGTTTATCCTTGATAGTGGGAACCAATGCATTGGAATTAGGAGTTGATGTCGGCGATATCCATCTGACATTGCATTGTGGTTATCCCGGTAGCCGCAGCTCTTTACTACAACAAGCAGGCCGATCGGGACGTTGTACTGGCTTACCATCGTGTGCAATTATAGTCTCCTTCTCATCACCCTCTGAGCAATATCTGTGGAAAATGCCGAGCAATGCTTTGAAGAGTGGTATTAATGTGATGCCTTCGCTTCCAATGACTGGTAGTGTGCTTGCAGGCCATCTTCTTTGTGCCGGAGAAGAGTTCCCGTTGACAGGAAAACGGCCCGTTAGTAATCTGTTAAATGAAATGAGATCTGATGACTACTGCCCTACGGATGAAGAACTATTTGGTTCAACAAGTTGTTATCAAGAAGAAGTCGACAACCTGATTGAGAAATCGTTCCTGACGTCTAGAAAGGTCAATGCTGTGGAAAAAAATCAAATGGTAGAAGAGCTCGAGTGCAAAGAGACACATCCCGTAAGAATCTTTTGACCTTTCGTATCGAAAATGGGTGATAATGATTAACATCTCTTATCTTTCCAAGGTTATGAAACCAGCTTGGAAACGGGTCAATTTGCGTTCAATTGAACCGCTGAATTACGTTATCATAGATATGGATCATCCTTTACAAGGCGGGAGAACTGACAAACTGGTTCACAAAGCCGCGGTTCTGGACTCGATTCCCTATTCAAGGTATGTTTCCTAAAGTTGTATTGTCTTGTACAGAGAACGAGGGCTCAAATTAACTCTCGTTTTGCTAATCTTTATGGCATCATGTCATCAATACTGTAAATGACAGAGTTTTCTACCATGCATTTCCCGGGGCCATAAGTAAGCATTGTTCGAAGAACTTTACCCCATGCTTTATATTGTCTAACTTACGGCTTTATTCTGTTTGCAGTCACGCACAGAGGAAACCGATATAAAATAGAATCAATGGAATCGCCTCCGCCATTTTTAGGTGGTGAATCAATTGGTCGAAGTAGATCTACCGATTTATGCAGGTGAGTGATAATTTGTCTTGATACTCTGGCATTTCTAAGTTTTTCACCCGGAACTAAAGAGTGCTGTGACAGTTTTGCGAGATCCACACAAGCGAATTACTCGACTCAAGCATTAAGTATAAGTGAATTTAACGTAGTTAAACAAACAGATGGCATAGAACTGCACACGAACGAAGTCGCTGGATGTAATGAAAGTCCATCAGTTTCATCAACCATAGCAGGAAAGGGTATTGTTAACGTCAAGAGATCTGTTCATGGGTACAAAAAGTTATCTCTTGTTCATCGAAAAGAATTGTCTAGAACCAGCATCATTTTACCTCAAATGGAATTCGGTGAGTGACTTTTAGATACCGTATTTGCTCAATATTAGTCTCTTCTCTCATCATTATTTATGCTGCTGATTTGATACCTTTAGATACTCACGGCGTCTGGCTTGATGCTGATGCCGTGAATCTCAGAGAGGTAATACAGAATTATGACGCTGGGGTACATGCACTTTCACATGCAATGGTGGCGGTTGCTCCGATATTCACTCCATGCACAAGTTCTGATGTCGATTGTGATCATGCTAGGTTTGAGTGCACAAGAATCTTACTATACGATAAACGAGCGGGGGGTTGTGGTATTACTCATGCACTCTATGACCAGATATTTGAAATCCTCGTTGCAGCTTTGGATATGTTAGGTGATTGTACTTCATGCACCACAGAAGTCAAATACGATGGTGGATGCCCCGGATGTCTTCAGTGTGTTCCCTGCGACAACTTTCAAGAAGATCTCTCACGTATTGCGGGGCTAAAAATTGGGCGCTACTTATTGAAAAGATTCAATGAGAGCCAGGCCAATGCCTTGCCCAGTGATGAGAAGAATAAGAAATGTGTTCACAAATCAAAAACAGTGCTAATTGGTAGGCCATCTTGGCTGGAAAGTCAATCTAAATTTGCTGAGGTTGATGAGTGAATACAATGTTGATATTCGCATGCTACATTGTGGGAGCCACACAATGCTTAGTAGCATTTTGTTACTATTTTTTTCGGCTAGGATTGTTTTCTACAGTATGTGTTTCCTTCATACCGCCAGTTCCAATGCAATAATATCACACTAATATCTTAGTGCTAAGTCTTACAACAATTCTAAGTTTAACCATATGTATTCAAAACGAAAATTGTAGCTAATTATAATAACATATTTACTGAATTTCTCATCGAAGCTGACCTGAATCTGATATTACCACAGGTACACGAGTTCGACCCGATTCACTACCAACTTGTTCAATGGCTGCTACTACATCCATACCAATAATGACTTTACCAAATACGACGTGTTTACCATCAAGCCAGGGTGTTTCTGCTGTACAGAGGAAGAACTGGGATCCTATGAATGAGAAATGACATGACCCGATTAGAAGAACTAGGCATCTTTTGGTTAGTGAAAATGGACAGTGTATATATAGTGAATTACCATTTGTATTAGGTCCAGCATTTGCCATACTCAATATTCCTGGGCCAGTATGTTTTAGCTGTATGATTTAATATTTCATGTAAGTAGCTTATTGGCTTATTGGAAAAACTTGCACAAGAGGGATTTGTATTGACGTTGAGATACTCACGGTGAAATTTTCGTCTGCAAACTTTTCACCGTAGATTGATTCACCTCCTATTTTTGTTCAACAATGAATTGCGGGGTTGGACTTAATGCACATATTATATAACGTCTCGAAGCGTGCTTTCATACATACCTTTACCATTCCCTCTAGTGAAATCTCCACCCTAAAAAATGATGATTGTGTGGAAAAGAAATAACGTATTGTCAATGTTGCCTACGAGTTCCACGGATCCTATCTCTGTCTTAATACATACTCTTACCTGACACATGAAACCTGGGATGACACGATGGAACGAGCTTCCCTTAAAATGCATTATTTTACCAGATCTGATGTGCGTGCAATAAAATAGTACTTGTAAGCGAAGAGGCAGAACGGTCGGTCAATCATTTATTCAACCAATCACACAAAGTAGTCCAATGTTTCATACACTCATTGATACGAAACATCAGCAGCGCGCCTTCGAACTATCCTTATATCTTTCTTTAATGTACGCACCGACCAACCCCCTTCTCACCCGTACACAGACATCGAAAATTCTCAGCAGTCTTTGGTACAATATCAGCTCGTAATTCCATTTCTATACGCCCTTTAGAAGAACCGCCGATGGTTATGTCAAAGAAGACTACTGGGTTGTCTACTGCCATTCTATTTCTGTAACTTTTGTCGTTCTGTTCGTTGTCATATGTATCCGGTGCGATTTATTTGCTTTGTTATGGCACGGTGGACGACGGTGGCGGTGATGGGCGCTGGGCGAGCCGGCGGGCGGGCAGTGGGCATGGTGAGGAGCACAACAGAGGCTTAATTATCAACTTGTATCGTACTCATAAACGTTCTGATACCTTCTTTTGGTTTCTTTTTTCGTCCAGAGGGGCAAAAAAGAGCCCTTTGAAACAGCAGACAGCAGAATGCATTTTATGTTTTTCATCATCATGGCATGACGGGGGACGGGGGTATTGTAAAAGCAGACTCAACAGTGTACAAACTAAAGCTCTGTCAAATACAGCCTCAAAACTTGGGTTGGCTGCGCATTAATTGTATAATATCAGCTCATCAACAGCAGTAGCTCCAGTGTCGACTCTGCAAATGGGGTGTACACAATCAATTCACGCGAATCTAAACACAATCATCGACGATGAAACCGACTGTCGTGATGACTGCCACCCACCTCCCTTCCCTTCGCAATGCAATACGGCCGAGAATCACACGCGACAGCGGCAGACCAATTGGAGCACGAACATTATGCTTTGTCACTCACCGCATCGGCCAAATTCACCTGTAAAACCTCCCCGTATGCCTCAACATACCACCGCTTTTCAAGAAGAATATGAAGAGATTGCTACCCAATCGATTCGTAACTGGATCCCCCATCATCAGGATCTTATCCATATGAAAGCAAGGCAACATGACATTCTCAACCGTTACGATTTAGACACTCTGCATTCGCCCCTATTAGAACCGTTTTTAGGCAGCATGTATTGGACACCAGCCACACCAATTCCCCAACACACGAAAACAGTTATTGGCAGATCGATTTCACCTTCACCTCCGATAGTGACATGCTCGTCAAGCACATGTACAACTCCAAGGAAAAACACTATGCAGATTGCAAAGGTTACTCCCTCTTCTTCGAGGGAAAAGTTTGGACTGACCAAGATGCACAATGATGCAGTGGACACTTCTACCGATTGGACAGAGAATATTTCGCGCAGTGAAGATGAGATCAACATGAATTTGAATAGTATTCATGAGAATCACGCGATGCAACAACAAAACATCATGGATGTATCACGAGAATTATTGGATTACAGTGTATTAGATGAAGATATTATTTTGGAGCAGCAACAGAATCTGATGACAAGTCCACAAACCCCCCGACGATTGTTTTTGGAAGAGGAAGAGATGGTTACGCCAAGTAAACTTCTTGTCGACAATAGTTTTTCTCGCTACTGTGGTGCATCAAAGCTGTCTAAACACGACTTGGCCACTACGGAAAGTAGCTTCGAAGTCAGCCCAATCATTTGTGAAATCAACCTAGAAGTTAACCGGACCAACTGGCCATCACAAATCAATTTAAATCCAAGCCCCACCATTAGCGAGATCAATATTGAACTCAGCCAAATCAATAACCAGAACCGCTCCTCGACAAATACTCCAACTCCGTCACCACCAAAAGTTCTCCCACCATCACCCAACATTGCCACCTTTTACGGTGACTTTGGCTCTTGTCGCGAAAGGCACGTATCCACATTACCTAGTCAAATTACTGGCAAACCAATCCGCCTTCGTATCACGGAAACCAGACCGACAGACATGTTCTCCTACGATCCTTACTATTCGAGTGGAACGTATGTGATTACCAAAGAAAACAATCGACCCTATGGTAACGGACTACTCATTAGAATGGGTACACAATTTATGACATTAGAGGATGGAAGGGGGTGTACTCTGGCAGTTATAAAGAGCAGATACACTCATGTACCATCCTCGGTAGTGTATGCCCCCAAGCCTCGCTTTCTCGGACAAGCACCGAGTGGACATCGATTGTCCAACCTTGCATTTCATGGGAATGCCTCGGAGCATTGTGGCTCAACTAAGACGAGTGAATTGTATCCTTGGGCTTTAATAAGGAAGGAAGGTCGAACAATGAATGATTGTTGCTTTGTTCATTTGGTAGATGAAACTATTCCTCGGGCCAATCCTTCAGATAAGGCGAGACGAAATTCATCGGGTTTGTTTGGAACAATACCAAGTTTTCGTGCATGTCATGGTTTCGAGGGAGAGTGGAATACTCACACATTGGTATCTAGGATTGTGCTCGGAAAGAAGGGCAGAATGGAGGAGCCTTGTTGTGTCATTTTACGTGATCCGACAAATGTGGATGCTGTGGATGTGACAATATCACCTGGTATTGACCCATTGCTAATGATTTGTTACTTGGCTTCTCACTCGAAAATGGATGTAGAGCCCATCATGGGGGGGTTTTGATGCTATCACTACCTCCTAGATAAATAGTGAATAAAGAGTGTATTACAACCATTTTATCACTACCACTGTTTACTGTAGATACATCATAGAGATCAGGTTCGGACACGCATGCGCAGAAAGTGTTTCTTGTATTTGAAGAAGTAGTTGGATAAATCTCAATTTTTAATGCATAGGACATAGGATTAGAGAACCAAGGCTGACTAGTATCCTTTAGTATCATCAATGGATCCAAACATTCCAAATGTTGAGACAATATAAAAGGTTGTTTTTGAATATACATACATGATAGCTTTGTGTTTAGAATTGGCTCTAGTTAACAGTATAGAAGTACAAGAAGCAGAGAAGAGTGAAAGTGAAAACAACACAGAGTTTTAGTTTTCAATGAGTTAGTACTATTAGTAAGAAGAGTAAAGGAAGCAGTAAACTTTCTAATTGGTAGAGTGGGAGATCCATACATTGATGATTACATCAACAATAAAATATTCCAGTAGTACCCAAATCCAAAAGCAGCAAAGCAAAGCATGCCATTGTGCCTCTTGCCTCCTGGCATACATGCTCTCTCGATTATATAACCAGGTCAGTTGTGAACCTCAGTGGAGCAAAGTCAACAGTAATAGCCTTCTTTGAAGTTAAGACCTTCACAGCCTGCAAGTCACTGTGCAATTTTAACAACACTACAACTAATTCAGTATCCAGCGGATCACAGGGATAAAGTGGCAGTTAATGAGTACAAAACAAGATTTCAGAACAGAATTCTTTAATAAGCACTACTTAGGTCCCAGATGTTGTTGGAGATGGTATTGGTATAATGGTGGAGGATGGTGAAATTATAGGACCTTTTGAATTTTGAATCTGCCAGAATCAGTTCAATTGTGGCCGTGTAATCCTGTATGTGCTGGAGCAGACGTGTCCTGTGCCAGTGCCAGTACAGGGGTAACCCTCCGGAGGTCACCGGTTGGGCCCCCGGCAGGGAATTTTTGCCTTTTGTTGCGATTTTTCAAGATTTTTTGCTGATTTTTCATCCTGGATACTGGCATGGGGTTTTTGGACCAAAATTTTGCTGCAAACTAGAGCTAACTATGGTGCAACTAGTGTGGTACTGAGATTCTTTGCACTTGGAAGCCACTGCTAGTAGGGGGGCACCACTCCCCTCTCTCTTCTAGTGGCCCTGCGCGACTGCGCGAAAAACAGTATCCTTTGCTGACTTCTACTTCAGAAGATCACCTCCGAACGGCCAAATTTTTTTCTCGTCTGATTGAGTTCATATCTACAATTTCTGAAACTTTTAATGGAATCCAAAGAAATATGTATTTGGCTGATTTGAGTGGTGCCCCCCCCTACTGTTAGTGCAATGCTCTAGAGAATGCAGGAGATTTGTATTTTACTTTCATCTTTCCGCGTATGGTGCCAGTAATAGTGCCAAGTTGTTGAATTTAGCTCTAGTTCCAGCACCGACCGTCAGAAATGGCCATGCACCTCCTTCTTGCTGAGTTCTTGGCCCTTTTTATCATCACCTTACTATCCGGTTGGTTTGGTTCTTGGTGCCACTGAATGCCTGGGGGGGGGGTTGTGTGTAGTAGGTAGACTGGTTATGGTTATGGAGGACGACTCTGCGACAGATGGGCGTGCAGCTGTCCCTAAAATGTCTGTCTGCGCAATCTAGCGCAGTCGAATAACACGGATTCGAACAAATTAGAACCTAATAGAACGCAAATCGTTGGTCGCATCAAACCCACAAGCCAAGCCTACACACCACGATCAAAAAGCACGTGTCATCGCGCCAGGCCCCTGTTCGCGCTGACAAGAGGGTGTATGGTATGTTGTATGCGCTATCTAAAACCCCGCCACCCGCCACCACGCCCATCATCAGAAGATGATGATACTGACACATCATCTTACACGCCACCAAGATGGCTTGTTTTGCCCCAGCCGGGCCTCGGAGTCTGTGAGCCATTCGTCATACTGCAGGCGGTGTAGATATTGTAAGATACTTATGTGGAGGTGTCGTGTGTCTTGATTGGCTGTCGAGTTGATGTTTATGATAGACAGTATGGTAGCAGTGATGGAGTGATATGTATTATGTATTGTGCCATGTGATGATGAATGAACATTGTGTTGATGTTTGACGGACAGATGGTTCTTTAATGTACAATTTGTTAGTTGTTTTTCGGATCCGTGAGAGATTGGTTATGATATTATACAATTCTGGAACTATTTCGTGCATAACATCAAGCTTGTACCTTGTACCTCTTTTCATGCTTGTACTTCATTCGCTGTTGTCTGCTGTCTTCATTTCATTCAACCTCTGATAACCTATGTTTTGCATACGAACAGAATTGCGATAGTTGAAACAAAGTCCATCTCGAAGAGAGATTTTTCAACGACGCCTACAATAAGTTTATCCATCAAAATCCTACCATCATGTCGAATCATGGTACTAGAAAACCTGGAAGCAATTCTCGACATCACGACGAAAATGAATATCTTACTCCTGTAGATTTTGGTCAATACAATGAAGAACAGTATCCTCAAGATCATATACATCGACAGCCTTTACAGGGGGGTAACAGCCAAAATAGTGGTCAATATCCACAAAACCAGCAACTACCTCAGCATTATTTACTGCATGGCCAAGGCATAAATAACGCCGATTATAGTCAGCAGCCATCGCTCTCTAATCATAACCTTGATGAATCCAATCCCTCCTTAATATACGACAGAACGATCAAAGTGGCAAAAGCTAACTATGCTGATCGTGGAACACACGGTGTAGCAGGCATTCCTTATCAAGGAAATGACCAACAGAATCAAGTGCACCAACAGCAATATCCCTTTTCCTCAAGTCAAATGCACTTACAAATGCAGCAAATGCTTCAGCAACAGCAAGAGCATCATCAGCGGGAAAATAATGCAATGATGCCGCCACCCAATGCGGCATTGCATCCACAGTCACAACAAACAGGGCCTTATCCATCCTTGGTTCCCGGTACCTTAGGATCACAACAATTCTTTCAATCTGTTATGAATGATGCAAGAGTAGGGGGTGCCAACAGTAATAGGGCTCTTACAAGTACTACACAACTAATACAGGCGTTGAATGCTCAATTGGCTTCTCAGACAGGGGTTAATGCTAGGACTTCTGGTAATACTACAATAGAAAATCAATATGATGAGAAGGCTGCTTTAGAAAATGTGCTAGTAGCGGCAGCTGGGGATGCCTCTCAATTGAATAACTTGAATAGGATTTCAAGTAATTTGATTCCATTTCCAGCCAATATGAATATTCCATTTGCTCGTGCGAGTGGGCGGAATAATAATGATGAGTATTATTCCGGAGATGGTCAAAATAACGCCAATAATGAGTTTCCTAATGACAGTCGTAGAAAGAAACGAGAATCTCCGAGTCAGGCATTGCATCCAAGCCAATTACAATTGCCTCATCATGGTGGGGGTTTACTGGTCAGTGGTGCTGGTGGATATGTGTTACCCAATTCGAGTTTAGGGATGAAATCAGTAGCAGAAGATGACAACAACATTAATAGTAGTAATGCCGGTGACCAAACAAATGACGCTCAGAATGCAGCACTGTACAATGCAACAATGATGAATGCATTAAATAATAATAGCGGAGATCAAATTGGAGGAGTATTGCCTCTTGGAACGGTTGGACCGAAGCTACCTCGATCTCAGTTGCCCGCAGAACAACAATTAGAAGGGCTTCAAGAGGTAGGACAAGATGTTTCGGGCTTTGATCTTTTGGCTGCGGCACAGGTTGCCCAGGCCGCTCAAGCTTTGCAGAGCGTAGAAAAACCTGGCGATCCACTCACCAACCCATCTGAACCTGCTGCCAACTCGGGTCTTGATAACTCAGAAGGCAACTTGATTGTTCGCCGTGGAGATACATTCAAAATACCTAAGAAGAACATGCATCTCCATCCTCCGGGTAAGAAATTTTCTCCATCGAAGGACGAAGACTCCAGCGAGATGATGGAGTACACTGCGCTCTCCTTGCTTGGACAGGGGACATTTGCTCAAGTCTTTCACTGTATTGAGAAAAAGACAGGTCAATCTGTGGCAATTAAAATCGTGAAAAATAAACCAGCGTATACACGTCAAGCAGCTGTCGAGATTGATGTCTTTCGGAAACTTAACGCACAAGATCAGCAGAGGGATGACACTGAATCCCCAGTAAACGTTGACGGAAAATCATCTCCCGCACATGAAAACAGTAGAAAGTCTGAATCGCCTTCACTGGAACAATCTTCTAATCCCCCTAGCCCTAATACAAAAGCAGATGATTCAATCATCCGGCTTTCGTATTATTTCATGCACTGTTCGCATCTATGTTTGGTGTTTGAAATGTTAGGTCCTAATTTATATGAATTGCTCAAGAAGAGACAGTTTCGTGGCCTTCCTATTGGTGCAGTCCGCACTTTAATCCGACAAGCCATTGAAGGGATCAAGCTACTAGGGAAGAAAAAGGTGGTGCATTGTGATTTGAAACCTGAAAACATACTAATGGCGCAAGCTGATGCAATTGATGACCTCATAGAAGAAAACAGCAAAAAGACAGAGAATGCATCAGATTCCAATTCAGATTCGAAGCAATGGATAAAGTTGATAGATTTTGGTTCTGCGTGCTTTGAAGGTCAAACAGCTCATACTTATATTCAGTCAAGGTTTTACCGTAGTCCTGAGGTTCTGATCGGTTTACCATATGATTCCGCAATCGATATGTGGTCACTTGGTTGTGTTGCGGCAGAGCTGTTTCTAGGGCTGCCAATACTTCCTGGTGTCCACGAGCATGATCAACTTGGTCGAATATTAGAAATGATCGGCGAGTTGCCCGAATGGATGCTTGAGCGAGGCACTAAGTGCTCTAAATTCTTCAAGGTCACTACCAAGAAACGCGGAGCCAAGTCTCGTTCGATGAGTTCGTCAGAACAATCGGGGGGGTCATCTCCATCTCGAAGTGCATGGGAGTTTAAGTCTCGCCAAGAATACATAAACTCTCTGACTGAAGAAGAAAAGCAAAGCAAAGGAGGCCTCGCCAAACTTGAACAGCAACCAACAAATCGATATTTCAAGAAAAAACGACTCGAGGATATAGTGATGCATCATGGAGTTTGTAACTCAAAGAAAGAAAAGGAGCAACTGGGTTTATTCGTTCATTTTTTGAAAGGAGTTTTAGATCCAGATCCATGGAAAAGATGGACGGCAAAACAAGCCTTTATGCATCCGTTCTTAACAGGAAGCAGCTTGTATCGCAACAAACTTGGCGAAGTTGGAGCCGATGGTACCAGATCAGGGGTAAAACCCTACGATATTCACTGGGTGCCACCATGGGATGCATCAATTTGCAGGCGGAAACTTCTTGTTGTTCAAAAGACTAAAGACAAATCACGACGAAATAGCTGGCAAGGCCGCGTTTCTTTGCAAAACTCGGTTCCAGAAGGAATTGCAACACATAATCAACCTCATCTGGCTCAAGGAATTGGTGTATATTCAACTTCCGTGAGAAATATCCCTACTTTGCAGTCGCCTGCCACTTCGATCTCGTCGGCTCAAGTAACTGCAATGGCGGATGCTATGTCTTTGAACATGCTGTCTAACAATGGCCAATCATCATCGCCTCCTCAAAATTTAGAAGCACTGCTCAATGCTCAGTTATCCAACGGATACCCCTACTCATCCAATCTATCAGCAAGCCTGGGAGCAAATGTTGGTATGGGCCTCCCAGTCAATTATCAGCCCCTGGTGGATTCCAGTCTGATGGGAACAAGTTTCACTGATAATATTCATCCCAGTCAACTAGCTGCACAGCAGAATCTTCAAGCCATGCATGGATTCCGTGATTTTTCGTACCTCCCCCAGCAGCCTCCACAGCAACCTACCTTCATGGGAGCTCAAAGCTTTTCGGGAATGTATTACGGTGGAATGCCAGGTCATTATCCGAACGTCGAAGGCGATCTTGGCTATGCGTTGCAGCGGCCTGGGGTATTTCCAATATCAAATGATGCCGTAGCAATGTTACAAAGACAAGCCTCTAGTCAGTCATCGTTGGCATATTTGGCTCAGCAGAATGCCTTGCTGAGTTCAAGCTTGAGTAATGTTGGGTCTACGCCACAACATCTATCGACTGGAGCTATGAACTTCCAACATCATGCAGACTTATTACAACAACTTGGACTGCAAGATCAAACTTCATTTGATATCAACCGCCCCCAAATGAATGCTGGGGCAACCACAAGTCTTCTCGCACAACAGCTTGCTGACTATTCAGGTTCAGATTACCAACATCAACAACAATTCAATACTCAGAGCTCTAACCTGCCAACTGCACCTACTTATAGCTCTGCCTCTCAAATGGCTGGATCATATCATGGCATTTCAGGACCAATGTCATTATCATCTCTTCCTTCGTTTCAGAGTACTAGCTTGGGGAATCACGGAGGTAATGTACAAGATAATCAGCAATATCAGCAACAGATATATCTGGCTCAGTTAAATTCAGAACTAATGAACATGCAGAACCAACAGAATCAAGTGACTGGTACTGGTCGAAACAATGCCTCCTCTGATAAAGATAATAGAAATAGACTATAGTAAAGCTAATGTGAACTAAACTTGTTCAATATATCAATAGCTACTGCCCTTATTTTCGATTGTTGCGCTTCAGAATTCTTTATCATCAAAAGAACAAGTGCATGTCCCATTCCTGACAATCCTCATCACCATTAACTCAACAACATGATGTGTCACATAATATAGATACTCTCACTAAATAACGCGGTAGGTCTCATGTAGATACTAAAGTGGTTGCAGGAATACTCTCAATCATGATTTTTTGTATCATGTAAGAAGATGGCAACATATTGTCAGTGTTCATCCGTCATCTGATCTTTGAGAAATTATTGGTTAGATTGTTCTGACCTTGTCGAGTTATGTTGTCTTAAATATTCATAATCCACATTCATCATAATGATGACATATTGGATTAAAAGGGTTGAGATGCTGTGAATTGCCCGAATCAGTCCAAACTCACTCAATCTTGG
>JALLPH010000280.1:0-23366 GCA_036939855.1 Cyclotella choctawhatcheeana
GGAATGCTTTGCCAGCAAGGGTCTCCACGGGCTGGGTTTGGAGCTGAATAAGGGTACTTAATAAGGTAAATAGTATCAAGTTGGAGCCCCAAGTGAACTAGGCCAAGTCGGTGACTGTGTGGAAGTCAGCTTGTGAAGACCATCAATAACAATATATTCCAATCTCAACCTTGTCTCACCTTTCATTTTACTTATGAAAAGTCATTGGAACAAAACAGTTTTGATAATCACATACTGATTCAAACACTCTTAATCTTGATCTTGATGGGAAACTTTGGGAACTCAAAACCAATATTTCCTCTTCTATCACTCAAAAGTCAGCTTGTGAGGACCATCAAGTTAAATATATTCCAATCTCAACCTTACCTTACCATTCATTGTATTTATGAAAAGACATTGGAACAGATCAGTTGCTGTGTCCATTTATACCCACCAAAGGGCCCAATCCTTGCACTTGCAGTAATAGCAGCATATACTTCTCTCTCCAAACGAGGAAAATCCTAGCATGGATTGGACCATACTCTGGCATGTACGGTGGACGAGCTACAAATGAGAATTATGTATTGCCACCTCTACCAGTCACTGTCTGGTTCACATAAAGTTGCATTGATGTGAATTGAGATTGTCCCAAATGAAAATACAGTGCACGTCAGTTGGCATGACCCGAGTCTGCTCAATATCAGTACACACAAGATCACAAAAGTCCCTAAAGTGATTGATTGTGGTTCCGCTGTTTTGTAGACACCGCACCCATCGCCTAGGATTATCAGAACGTGCAGAAAAGCGAAAAAACAAATTTTTAATTGAAGTTGGGAGCGTAGTATCTACCAGGGCACCATTATCTGATTATCTGTTGAGGTAGGCAATGCCACATGGTGATAACGATTTAAACGGTCAGTCTTCCTGGCATCCTTACACATCATCTACGTACCTTCTAGGAACATGGTAGTACTTTAAAAATGCTAAGGAGCTTAACTAGAGGTATGAAGAAACTTCACGACTTTGGCGTTGCTTTTGATTTAGTGGGCCAAGCACATTGGAGTGAATCCGATAAGCCTCCTAAAATAGGTGTCCAGAATTCAAGACCCCTCCCTTTACCCCTTCACTTTTTTCGGCGGCATGCCATGTCCGCCTGATTGATCACCCAAAACACAAACCCACTCTAGAGACTTCTTGTTCTTCTCCTCCTCCTCTAAATAGATCTCCAACACCATGTCCTCCGACGAATACGACAACTCCGATGAAGAGTACGAATACGAATACAGCGACGAAGACGAAGATGTCATAATGAATACAAGCCAAGACGGCACCGAGGATAACGACGATCAAAAACCATCGTCGAAGAAGAAGAGGGATAGCGGGGGATCGAATAAACGCAGTTCGTTTGGAAGTGATAACCCTAATGCTGCTCCCATGGGTGGGGGGAATATGTTTGATTTTGGAGGTGAGTTTCAAAAATAAGAGGGAGAGAGAGAGAGAGCGGTTTGGACGAAGCGACACCAGGCGGTTTGGTAACACGCTTCTGAATTCCGACTCAAGAGGAGGGGCTGGCTCATGTTCTTTCATTAAAACCTGCCCGTTCCTTCGGCAATTATAGTCGACGGCTGGTATTTAGCGGCTCGTCACAGAAATGGTTTCCCAAATCTTGAATATGAATATTCTGATTGATTTTTTCTAACCTCAACCGCCTTTTCTTGTTCTCTACCACAACAAACCAACTATTTACCAAGATGGATCAGAAATTCGTATGCTCCCTGCTAGCGAGTTGAAGCCCATCATGTCGGCTCAATGCCAAGAAGGTGAGTCAATGTCAAGGAATCACGGGCTGGATGGTGCACGGCTGCAGCTATGCGAGTAATAATATTGACGGGGCTGGTTACTAGTTAATAGTTGCTTCACAAGAGGATAATAGTACTTTTTCAATCAAAAATTCACGATGTACTCACTTGAATAAAATCTAATTTCATCACAGTGGTGGATGTCCTTCATGTCCCCCCATCCGCCGCCTCCATTCTCATGCGTGAACACAAATGGGCCAAAGAGCGACTATTCCAAGCCTTTTTTGACAACCCCGAAAAGGTTCAAGAAAAATGCGGTGTCAGGTTTCGTTGTTCCTGTCAGACAGGGGCTGATGAGAAGGTTGCCAAGACGGCTACTAAAAGTCGTGCCACTAGGTCCGCGAAACGCAAACATTGTGAAATTTGCATGGACGATGATGGGTTCGACCCCGATGAGATGATTGCCATGCCCTGTGGGCATGAATTCTGCGAAACGTGCTGGTACGGGTTCATTCATAATGCTTTAGAGAAGGGGCCTCTTTGTGTACGTGAAACATGCCCCCAGGCCGGGTGCAACGAGCTTATTACTCAAGAAGAAGTTGCGCGGGCAGCTCCTGATCTCCTTCCCAAGTTTGAGAGCTACCAGCTCCGTTCCTTCGTGGAGACCTATGGGATGACTCGTTGGTGTCCTGGTCCTGGCTGCGAACAGGTTGCCGTGGCGCCTGGATCGGGGGGAACCTTTGCGGATGGTGGGGGTATTGCTAGTTGCGATAAGTGCAGCACCACCTTCTGCCTCAAATGCGGTGAAGAACCTCACTCCCCAGTCACCTGCAAACATTTGGCCCTTTGGCAGGAGAAGTGCCGTAATGAGAGTGAGACTGCCAATTGGATTTTGGCCAACACCAAACCCTGCCCTAAATGCCACTCTCGTATTGAGAAGAATCAGGGATGCAACCACATGACTTGCTCGGGATGCAAGTATGAATTCTGCTGGATTTGTATGGGAGATTGGTCACAACACGGGGCCAACACCGGGGGTTATTACAAGTGCAACAAGTATGATCCAAACTCGTCGGATGATAATGATCAATCCGATGCAGCCAAGGCAAAGAGGGAATTGGATCGTTACCTCCATTACTACAAACGTTACCACGGGCATTCACAGGCTCAGGAATTTGCTAAAAAGAGTCTAAAGGAAACAGAACAGCGCATGGTGGCCTTGCAAGAACAAAATGTCGACACCGTGTGGACTGATGTTGAGTTCCTAAAAACTGCCAATGAGCAGCTTGTTCAATGTCGGCAGGTGCTCAAATACACTTATGCATTTGCGTTCTATTTGCAGGATAACGAGAAGAAGCAGAGGTTTGAATTCCACCAGGAGATGCTTGAAAAGTTTACGGAGCATTTGACCGAGTTGAGTGAGAAGCCCCTCTCGGAGATGAATAGGACTGAAGTTGTGAATCAGGTGAGCGCTCTTATGCACGTGGAAATACATGAAATTAATTGTTTTAGCTCATATTCAATATTGTCGTGCAGACTCGCGTTGTGGATAGATTTATGACAAATATCTTGAAGTACGTAGATGATGGCATGGAAGATTGAAGTGACGCAAAGAAATTTTGTTGGTAGAAACTCTAGGTTCAGGTGGATAATGAATTTGATAAAATTAGTTGGGCTCCGGCAATGTTTAAAATTGTTACAATCTCACGACTTGATTTTTGTATGGGGCATTGGAGAAGCATTATGTGATTGCGTTCTGGTCCATTCTCAGCCTAATAATAATAAAAGTAGTGTGACATAAAAGATCGCTTATGATTTATGTGTCTCCTTCAGGGTGTCTGAAATTATTGAGTAAGATGTAACAAGAATAAGATCTCATGATCAACGTGGATATTAAATTACTGTGCTTACGCAAACAACACACAACTCGGACAGATTAAAACCCATCTACATCTTCACATCAACCGCGGTGCAATTGTATTGAATCAGCACCTCTACCGAAAGTACAGCTTGGTGTGCTTCTTCCGTTTCATTCCCAACTTAAATTTCTTGATTATTCTTTTGTGAAGTTTTGGCTTGTGAGTTACCAGGGCTCCTCTCAATGAACGGCTGGAGGGAGAGAACGAACAGCTGTGCTGAGCGAACTCAAATGGCGCATTTTGGTTTCGGACTAAGCTTTGTTCATCAAAGGATTCTGCTTTAACAAATGGATTGAGCTGACCTTTGAAGCTTTTACAATGGGACAATATCTTTTTTGGCGGGCTACTCCTAGAATTCAACATCTTGCTTCCTCCTTTTATGCGTTGTGCTAAGCCATCAACACCATCACGCACCAGGCCCACAAGCTCGTCAGCGTCGTGCATTGTGGAGTAATTCAAGGAGGGCAAAAACTGAGGGCAACGATGCTCCTCCTTTAACTTTGCTGCAGATGCAGTCTTCACACCATATTTCTCTAGTTTTGACAACGAACTTGCTCCCAACTTACTTGTTGAACTATTCCCAAGCAGACGCATACCATCACTATCTCTATCCGTTATGGAGCTGCTGTCATCAGAAGAGATGGATTTTTTGAAACACCCAAAGCTAATCTGTGGCGATGATGGATTCGTCCTGAAAATATCATTGACAGAAGATCCGATAGTCCCACTCTTGGACAAAACGTCAATGGGTTTACTTCGACTTTCACTAACAGAAGAAATAGTTGATTCGTCTTTCAAGTCTAAGTAATGCTTCTTACGATGAGGCAGCGGAGTAAAGTTTCCGGTATCAACGTGAAGCTCAGGTTTGACCCTCTTTTGTTTTTGAGCCTGCTGCTCTTGCGGCTGACCCAAGCACACTGCCTCATCCGTCCACAACGTATCAAAAACAGGCCTCTCAGAGTCATCATTGCAAAACACACCAACGCCAAATTGAGTAGATTGATCTGTTTGCTCATTGCCAGCTTGAGTAGCTTGTTCTTTATGCTCAACATCAGCCTCTTTGTCATCAGCCACTGCACTGTTACAGTCAGCCTTGTTCCTATCTCCTTGAAGGAAACCATTTGATGGCTCTTGGTTGCTCAATTTTTTTGACGCCATAGCAGATTCATTGCACTCTGATTCAGCTTCAGATGTTAGTTTTTCAATTGTGGCTCTAGAATTGTCGTCTCCTTCAAACAACACATTTTTTGCGTCCTTCTTATCATTCAATTCCTCTTCAATGCTCTTGAGTGCAATTTCATTCCTAGCCATTCCTAACTTTATCGCCATACACACGTCTTTCCTGTCTCCCAAATCTTCCTGATTACTCCTCAGAGAAGCCTCATCTTTAGCCATCCTCGACCTCTCTAACAGCTGATTCACTTTAGCTAAACTTTGCGCCAGCTTTTCTTTACGTTGCATAAAACGGAACTCCGCTCTAGACACCGGTGTATCAGGCTCCTCGGGATATTGAGAAGTATGGCCACTCAATTCAGACACGCTCCCAAGTGAAACTCGAGTGTTATCTCTTTTATGATGATCATATCCGTCTTCAATCTCCAATGTCTCCAAGTCACGCTCGACGTCTTTCTTGGGTGAAAATCGAATCTGTTGAGGAATGGTTCTCTCATTATTAGCGCTCACGCTTCCTTGTCTATCAGCCAATCTATCACCTCCTCCAGAATGAGCAAACTTCTCAGAACTACCTCTGCCCTGAGGAGGATTCGTTTTGATGGTAGAGGTTACCTTCTCAGCCACTTCAACTGGAGACTTGATAATATGGTTCCTTTTTGACGCCAAAGACTCCACGTCCTTCTTGGACACATGAGATCGAGACGATCCAATCTTCTCCTCTTTGTTGGACACAGAAGAATTGGCAAAACTCTTGGCCTTGTATGAACTGGCAACACTCATAGGTGTAGGAGGAGGACTCAATTCAAGCAACAGCCGGCATTCTGCCAATGTTGATGCAATCAAATCAGAAGCTGTCATGGTACTCTCTGATGCATCATTACTGTAACTGTACGACAATTTTTTATCTGATGATGATTCAACGGTATTACCCATGGAGTAAACAAGCGACGAGTCCACAGATTCTACAGATGACACTTTGTCGTTGAAGCGGTTGTAAACTTGGAGGTAAGCAGCAGCGTCAACAGAGCTTGAATTACTGTTGTCATCCTCGGCATCTTGCTTCCGATCTCTCATAAATTTAGCTTCAATATCGCTCACGCTCGAAGGTCTCGAGTAGTACGTTTCTTCGTCTCCCCCCTCCGACAATCTCTCCAGAGGATAATTCAACTTACTGGTATCATCCTCAGATGACAACTTCTCCAACGAATAATTAAGTGTACTATTGCTCCCTTCGGACGAGTTGCTATTGCTTTTCTTGACAAAGGTTTCATTGTACATCTTGGAAGCCAGTTGACCAGAGTTGTAAGGGCGCTGTTGTTGGCCCCTACTGCTGTCACTGTAGGAATACTTGGTGTTATTGGCAGAGAGAGGTTGATTCTTCGCCACACCATCATAATTGAAGGACGATTTGTATCTCCGATTAGAAGCCTGAGAGGGAGCCGATACATCCGAAATGTTGCTCAAGGTCTTGCCAATAGAAATTTCGTTGGAATGAGATGAGAGACTGGTGGTATCATCAGTATCAGTTTGTTTGACCCAGCCGCTCTCTTTCTTCTTGGCTGCCTTGGGTCGTGGTTGTTCGCGTGGAGTTTGATCCCAGTTGCTGTTGGGCGGTCGCAACGAAGAAGTGCTTTTACCATTGCGGTTGACGTGATCACCTCCATTCTCTTGATCATAAGAAGGAGGCGTGAAGGAGGTCGTGCCTGTATTCATAGTCTTGACAGTCTTTGTTCGACTCCACGACGGTCTGTCTTGATCGTACCTATTCATTATATGCTCTTGCTTCGAACCGGACGATGTACGTCTGGGAGGATCAAGCGACAACCGGGCGGTGTTAGCGTTGACATTACTATCGTTATTGAAACGATTCTCCAACGATGATTTGATGGAGAGGACATGACCGCTATTCTTCGGCATGGACGGTGAGAGTGTTCGGCGATTCATGGCGTCACTGTGCTGCGTTCTATTTGGATGGCGCTGCAAGGCTGGTGACTTGTGTATTCTATTGGCCATGAATTGATCTCATTTCATTGGTATCGATGCCAGTAATAAATCTAGGGGCTGGGATGGGATCGATCTAAGCTTTTGCTGGTTTTGCTGTATTTGCTACGCTCTTGGCTTGATGCACCTACCATGCAATGGGTTGATCGACGGAGCGGAGGTACAGTTGGTGAGGATTGGTCGCCGGATTTTGTCGGAAGCCATTTTTGGCCACCCACCCAGTTCCCAAAAGTGCATCCAAACTCTTCTTGGGACATGATGACGTCACAGACAAAAGATTCTCCCATCACGACCATCACTGACAACTGACACCCAACCTGCACAACCCGCCAACCCGCAGTATGATATGAAAATCTAACACAACAACCATGGCACCAAACGCTACGTTGGAAATACCAGCAGATCGCAAGCATCCTCAGCATGGCGTCAAGGTAAGTCTGTTTGTCTGCTTTGAAGGCCCTTGTTGGGTTAAGAGTGAATCTCTAGTGCCCAGTGTTCACATGTTTCGCATATTATTATCTCAGTTCTGGCACATAATATTAACATCATCCATCCATCCATATATATGTTTATATAGGGTGTTTACTATGGAGGTCACTGGGTTGACTTGGAAGACTGCGCCAACACTTTCAACCCTGTAAGTTACCTGTCTTTAGTATATAACATCAAGATTTTGTGCATATTCATTGACAGTTGACACATCACGGGATGAATCATCTAACTCTTTTGTATACTCTTCTTTATTAGGACCCATCCAAGTGTTCACAATGCCCCACCCGCTCCACCTGTCCTCGTTCCAAATCACGCAATGCCAAAACATCACCCGATACAGTGTACGATGTGGTAATTATAGGTGCAGGATGCATAGGTTCTGCAATCGCTCGTGAACTATCACGATACGAGCTCAAGATACTATTGGTAAGCTTTATTACCCAATGAAGTCTCATACGGGACCGAACTATTTTACAAGGTTCTAAACTCTCCCTCTTGTTTACTCTTGCAAAACAAGCTCGAGGCGGCGGATGATGTCAGCCAGGGTGCTACCAAGGGTAATTCTGGCATTGTTCACGCTGGATATGATGATAAACCCGGTACGAATAGAGCCAAGTTCTGTTGGAAGGGTAACCAAATGTTCCCGGCACTCGACAAGGAATTGAGGTTTGGATATCAACTCAATGGAAGTTTGGTCGTTGCAACTTCCAAAGACGAAGTAAAGGTATTGGACGAACTAATGAAACGAGGAGAAACTAATGGTGTTAAGAATCTACGTATTGTTCAAAAGGATGAATTGTTCGAAATAATGGAACCGGCATTGAATCCCGAGGTTATTGCAGCGCTCCATTCTCCGGATGCGGGTAATGTTATTCCGTACGAGTATGCCATCGCCCTAGCCGAAAATGCGGTGGATAATGGTGTGGAATTGCGTATTCGTAGAGAAGTGACTGATATCAAGAAGGACGGCGAGTTGTTTGCTCTTGATGTACGTCATTGGGAGCCTAGGTCTTATGTTGATGCTAGAGAAAAGATGGGTAAGAGTGCCAGTGGTGATGAAGTCGAAACAGAGAATAGTGCTGGACGTCTTGTATTTCGTGTCTGTATTGCTATTTCATCAGCATTAGTTATGGTAAAAGGAATGATCCTAATGATGGATAGCACTGCAGATGATGCTGTGAGAATGCAGAGTGCAATTGCAACGCTAGTAGTTTTTGTGGCGAGTGCAATACTCTTGCTCAAGCCCTCTTCAAAAAGTAACACGCCTGTTGATTTGAAAGATTTGGTGGATAAGTGTCCGCCTTTGGAAGGTAAGGGAGACGAGGGCAAGGTAAAAGTGACTGACATGTTTACTGGCGGGTCTGGATCGTGGAATGCAGTTAAAGGTGTGACAGTCGATAGGGAAATGGTAAAATGCCGTTATATAATCAACTGTGCAGGTAGTGCAAGCGACAAGATTGCTGGTTTGATCGGGGATAATAGCTTCTACATTAAGCCACGTTTGGGAGATTATCTACTGTTGAATCGTAATCAAGGCCACTTGACTCAACACACAATATTTCCTACACCCGATCCAGTTTTGGGCAAAGGTGTGTTGGTGCAGACAACACTTTGGGGAAACCTTATCCTTGGCCCCACAGCTAGAGACGTAAACAACGAAGAAGCTCGTGATATGTCACCGGCAAGTGTACAGGAATATATCTTATCCAAATGCAAAAAGCTCTGTCCCTACTTTGATGCCAAAGAGACGATTCACGCGTTTTGCGGCGCACGCTCAAAGAGCTCTCGTGGAGACTGGATCATCGAGCCTTCTGCGAAAGATGGGCATTTCATTCATGTTGCAGGCATTGACAGCCCGGGCTTGGCAGGTAGTCCAGCGATTGCTATCGAGGTTGTTAAGTTATTGAGAGAGGCGGGATGCGAGACCCCTCCAAATAAGAGTTTCAATCCTAACCGTGCTCCAATCATTACCCCCAAAGCTGGTAAGTTCATGCAGTATACTGTAATACTATCTTTTGCTGTCTCAATGCAATCAATCTTACAACGTCAAAATGTATAGGCATGAAAGGGTTGAAGATGGGGCCGGTAGGTAAAAATGACTCTGATGGAACTGATGAAGCGAAGATGGCATCAAATGTGATTTGCAAGTGTGAAAAGGTGACAGGTATGTACATTTTGTATAACAGACTGATTATGGTTCAATGGTGCTAATTATGCCTTTTGTGCTTTTTTAGAATTGGAAGTCGTGAGAGCAGTGAGACGTAGCTTGCCCATTGATTCAAGTCAAGCTATTAGAAAGCGTACTCGTGCAGGGATGGGTCATTGTCAAGGTAAGGTGCAGCTTATGATTTTGCTGTAAGATCTTACCTGATCTTACACTCACATAGCAATATCTTAACAACTTACTCTTTTTTTTAACCTTTGCAGGTGATCCCGAAAATTACAACTGTGAGTGCAGAGTGAAAGCAATCATAGCCAGGGAAAACAATGTGACCGTTGAAGAGGTAGGCGGTAGACCCTGGCCAGCAACAAGCACTTTGTCTGAGCGTTGGATTGATGACGCAGAGAAATTAGATTTGGAAAAGAGAATGATGGGTTAGACAATATCAAAGATTATGTTATGGTACTGTGTTGAAGTACAACACAGTAATATTGCTTCATGTATCAATGTGATATTACTACGAAAATTTTAAGATTTCTAATGATGCACGTTGAAGTGTGAGAATATTATTAGATGTCTGAATGTGAGATGGCTGACAACCGTTTTTCCAACGAAGACACAACTTGTTTGACATCTCTAACTGTGTTGGATGTACCTTGGTTATTGGATGACGCTTGAGCGTCATCAAATTGTTGGTAGTTGCTCGTTAACGAAGAAGGAAGGCTAGATTTAACGTCATCGAACCACATTAGTCCGGCCTCTGCGGCATGCAACTGAAGATATCTTTCAACATTGGTTGCAAACTCATCAAATCTGCAAAGAGACTTATTGGAGGGACCAAAGTAGCTAGTGATACAATTCTTTGCTTGCGCGGTGAAAGTGTCACATAGTTTGCGTATTATTGAATCGTCGTTGGTGTATCGCATCATGCCTAGGCTCTCATTGACAGTCAAGCTAGCTGCAATCATGATGATATCAAAGTGAGATTGCCCGAAGCAAGTACATACTTCGCGTAGTGTTTCAGCTGACGAATCAATCAAACAAGAAGAACCCAAACTTGTGAACAATGCAGCAGGAGGAGTTGAAATGAACACCTTTTCAATACAAGCTCGGTATACATGCCATTTCCTAGTCTTAAAACGTGAGGATTTGATCAAAATCTTGTTGGACTCTTCCTTGTACAGTTCAGATAACGTATATGCAATGATGTCACAGTCAGTTGCTGATGAGGGCTTTGAACGACGAGATATTCGTAGCCCATGTTGTGTAACGATGGTCTTATGAAGACTCGTCATAAGTGGATTCATCAACTTTTTCAACACGAGTTCAGTTGCGGCATCTTCTTCCTTGTCAGTTCTTTTGATGGAAGAACCTTTGTATTCAAATACTTTCTGTTGAATAACCTCATTTCGCAGTATCCGAGTCAAGGATCGCATCCACGATAGAGCTACAGCATTGGGAAGCATTGCAGTGTAACACTCCAACAGATGAGAAGACACAAATTTGCACCAATTCGAATCCATGTTGCTATCTCCACTTCCATGAGAACATATGAAACCCACAAGCGAAGCCACAATGACATCAAACGATGGCATTAAACTAAACCTCCTCTTTTCGCTAACAATGTATGTGAACGAAGTCATTTTGGGAGAATTCAAGCTCTTGAACTTATGGAAATCAACATGAGTATAACCCCAGACACTGTCATATAAATTTGTCAACTCATTGAGCACTCGATTCCAGGGAGAGATTTGCTTGAGACCCCGAGTGAAAAAACCAATAGATAACGATAGTACTTCAATTGCCCAACCAATGTGAATACAATCCACAAGAAGGTTATCTTCGTGAGCCAGTTTGAATACCGAACACAATACTGTAATCAGGAAGAGAATAGATTCGGTCTGTTCATTGAGAGAGATTGAGTTATCACATACACCAGCCAATTGAGACTTTCTAGCAAGAAACATGGAGCATTGATGCGAAATCGGGAGAATGTGATTGATACAAAATTTGAAGTCAAACACTCGCGAAATCACGGTGGTTGAATCATCCGATGACTCCCGTTCAAGATCTTCCCAAAACTGACTGAATCTCTGAAGGTGAAGACGGCTGTAGAACGAAGTTGCTCCATTTAACTGTTCAACTTTCTGTTTTTTACAAAGAATCAACATAAATTGCGTGGTATATATCGCTATCCGAGCACGGTCCTGAACAGTCTTGGCAATTCTGATCAAACTAGTTGCACGCTCGCCCCACGAACTCTCAATGTAACTATGGGTTTCAGTTATCTCACGATTTTTACCAAAGCTACAGAAGGAGGTAACAATCAATTCCATAATGAGTCTATATCTGTTTGTTATAGACCGAGGCTCAAGCCATTGGCAATAGTCTGAAACAGCATCCAAGACAATTTTAAGGGATTCTGAGGCCGAGGGGGTGGCAAGACGCAGCGGGTATGGCTTCTTATCGTGTTCTTTGTCGTCATTTGCTGCTAATCGGAGAGTGAGATCAAACAAGTCTCTCGTCAACTCGGATGTATTTGGAAGTGGGAGCGCAATGGACTCTGACATGTGCGCTAGGGGGGAGTTGTCAGCTTTAATACCAAATACAAAGTCAAGGCCAGAAGTAGCTTGGCTGCCTTCTGTCTCTACAAAGTTGCTAATACAACTTCCAAGTCCAATCTCCGTGACAATAGGGGGATGCGGTATTGACGTTGCCTCATCATCAACACCAGGTAGAAGAAAGGATGAACGAACTAGCATTGCATGCTGCTGGTCATTGCCTTTTGATGCCCCTCCTCCAGAAGAAAGAAAGCCAAGATAGTCTGCTAAAGGCGAGGGGTCCAATCCATGTTCATCGTCCCATCCTGGAACCTTGATTGCAACGAGAAACGACACAAGCAATGACCTTCCTCTTCTCAAAAGAACTGGTGTCTCCTTGCTTTGAGATTGTTCCATTAGCCCAGCCCAAACATCGGGGTCAGATGGTTGTAGAGATTCACGAAGAAGCAACCGTAAATAAGAGTCTGCCCCAGCTTCAGCAGCTCCTCGTTTGTTGCTCATGGGCCGATTCAGTTGCTGCGCAAGCAACTCTAGTCGTCGCTTTACTTTGTCACATTCATCGCTAGAATTTTCAGAAAAGACTAGTGCCATCCGATAGGCGTCTTGTACTCGCCCAATGTCGTCAGTTTCGATAATTTCTGCCTCATCGATGGGTTCAAAAGACGATTTCAAGTCTATATTCACAGATGAATCTTTCAACATGAGGGAAGCTAAGGCAACTCGCTTTGCTTCTTTGTCTTTTTCAATAGCACGATGGACATAGGAACGAGTGAAATTAGCCAACGATTGACCAGACAACTTGGACGTACTAGATATTGGAGATCGTCGAAGCGGACTTGACAACGGTGATGCACCAAAGAAGCAACCTGTCGGTGAAGATAGCATGGCAGATGTATTGGATGGCTGATTTTTAATTGGTGTAGACAAACCAATTCGAGTGGATACGTCACCGCAGTCAAACCCAACATATTCATCAATATAGCCTACGATAGTTTCAATCTTCTCGTGAAGCTCTTCAGCAGACATGCCCAGCAGTTTGAGATCTAAGTTACGTTTGATGTATGCAGCATCTTTCACAAGGGCATGGCGCGATGGACCGCAATACAATCGTTGTGAGGTGGGAGGATGATTCGTCCAATCGCAAATCATTCTATCATCTAGTGCCGACTGCTGATGCTGCGTATTGACACTCATCACATTGAGATTGAATAGTGTATTGCTCGGTTCGCTCTGTTGTTGTCGTTGCTGCTGCTGTGGATGTAGTCTAGTTCTCAACATTACAATCAATTCCGATATAACAATATCCACCGACTGCAACAAGGGATGGACTCTATGCTCGCCACTTTCATCAGCTTGATCGTCATCTGACTTCAGATTGGCCATGTGAAATGTTGACTCGGTAGAGCTTTTTACCTCTTCTGCGTGATGTGCTTTAGTAGAATTATCTCGATTCTCCGGAGAACCATGTTGATGCCTTACAATAGTTGACTCTGCAAGACGTTCCTCATCTAAATACTGTCTAAGTCGTCTCAACAACTCATGCTTTTTACCCTTACTAGTCAAGCCGTGTTTACAAAGCTCACTTCGAAGCTCATTGTACGTCATGCTATTGTAAACATCATCGTTTGTCAAATTATCGTCTCTGGTTTGATCATAGTTTGGATCAATGGCACGTTTGAGACGTTCAGATAATTCATCTTTCGTGCCTTGACAATAAGCAAGATTGCGATGTTTGAGTTCACGCCGAAGATCATTTAATCCCATCCCGTTAATATCATTTATTGACTTGACTTCACTGCTCTTTGTATCATTATTTCCGTCATTCGCCGTGCTGGAGGTGACAGTAGCTGGTTTACACATCATCAACTCTTGCTGTGCATGATTATCATTTTGGTTATTCGATGTAGTTCTACAATTTCCTTTCGGTACAGTCTGTTTATGATATGATACATCGTTTATACCACATTTGTATGATTGGATTTGTTCGACAGTCAAAGCAGTGAACCGCAATGCCATTCGAAGAAGCACATTCCACGGCAAGATTGGTGTTTCCGGTGGTTGCTTCGTCATAATATTATCCGAACTTTTAGATGATGATTGTTCATTATTAGATACAGCTTGACTCTTCGTCGAGTGATTGTCGTTTGAATTACTACCCACTGTCATCCTCATAGTCTCATCTGTAGGTTGCCTAGAATGACGTTTCACACGTAGCATATCGCTCAGTGCAGAATCGAGACGCAGTAACAAGGAATCCATACCAACATCAACTCCCTCAGTTGCTGCCTCTGAATCAATTCCCATGAATGCAAGCATCAACTGTTTCGATTCGTCTCCATACGAAAGGAGGGGGAATATTGCAGACATTTCCTTCCACGCCGAATGAATATCAATGGGGGTAGTTGCCGATGATTCGGATGAGTTGGCGGCATCGGCCGCAGTGTATGACGTGAGAGACGAATACGGTCGTTTTCGAGACGTGTTCACGTGGTATCGAGCATCATCTTGGCGTAACGCGAGGAGCAAACGTCGAGCCAAAATGTCTTGACGGAGGTGGGGGTTTATTCGCTTATTGCGTGGAGTTGATGTCGATGCCTTTTTGGCGTAGTCATTGACCCGTTTCGACGTGGTGGTGAAATCCATTTTAGTTTGTAGTGTTCATGTTACTGTGCGTGACGGTCGACGGTCTCCGCTATCTATCTCTCTCTCGACATCTTCCATTTTTTTCACGCGTCTCTTTGGGTCTCTCTTGTGTAAAAAACTTATTTATGTGACGTGTTATGACGTAGCTGACGTCAACAAATATTTATGTGAGACTCATTCTCTGCTGTTTGGAGCTCTATTTGTGGGCACGTCCTCTAAGCCCACAATAATCGCAACGCTAGTGCCCGGCGCCCGCCCATCTGCGATTGGGTTTGGTGCCCATCTGCGATTGGGTTTGGTTGTGGGTGTTATGGGGGGCGAGTCGCGGTCGGATGACGGGCTTTTGACGAACGCTCGCCGAAACCAAAACGACACCGACCATCCCGCCCCGCGACATTTAACCGCGATGCCAACACAAGCAACCATGTCCGAAGAAGATAGCAACAAGGAAGCCAAGGGAGCGAATGAGCCCAGCAATATGAACCCCGGCTCGGCCGAGAAGCAACGTCGCGATCGCCTGGAACAAAACCGAATCTCGGCCCGAGAATCACGCAAACGCAAAAAGACCATGATCGAAGAACTCCAGCGCACCGTCATCACTTTATCCAAGGAAAATAAGGACCTGAATGAACGCAACGAATCGCTGCGGCGAGAACTGGTCGAAATTGGAACGAAGCATCCCGGCCTGGTGCCCATTCAGGCGTTGATGAGAGGGGGAGCCTTGGCGGCGTCGGCGACCGAGGAGACAGATCCCGCGGTCACAGCTGCTGATCCGAAGGACGAATCGGCATCTTCAGGTGCAGGTAGTAGTAATCCTACTACTATGAACCCCCTATTACCTCAACCTCAGGCGGCATTATCGGCACCGAACGCTCAGCAGCAAATGGCACTTATGCAACAAATGATGATGATGCAGCAAATGAATCCAGCGTTTATGGGGATGATGCAGGGGATGGCAGCGCAGCAGGCAGCTCAGGCGGGGCAGCAGCAGCCACAGCAGGCTCCCGTTCCGCCACAAGCTCCTGCACCGCCCCCTCCTGCTCCGGCAGAGAGTGATGCTGCTCCGGCGGAGAATGGTGCCGCGGAGAGTGCCGATCCAGCGGAATGTGGTGCGGTGGCTCCTAAGCAAGAGAATCCTGCTGATGATGTGGAAAAAAGTGCCGAATGTTAGATTTGAAAAGGGGGGATACATTTATCTTTTGCTGTGTCAGCTTGAGTTCCAAAGTGTATCGAAAGTTTGTTTTACATATCATTATACAGTTCATTTAAGTATCTTAAATCCATGTGTGTGCGGTGAAAAACACATCAAGAGATTTCATATCAAATGTACAGCATCTTCTACGTTCCAATCAAATGTCTCTGTATCCGCACAGTAAGGTCCAACATCTTCCGCTTCGTAATATTGAGGAAGACTGCCAATGCGTCCATCATCGCTTACTTCTTCTGGTTTCAACTGCCACTCGTTAATGACTACTTCATACAAACCCGGCAGGAGTGGTATCTCTATTCCATTAGAGGCAGTGCCGTCAATTGGCGTTGTGTGGCTCCATTGCACTTTCCCCTCTCCCAGAGACGGATGGAATAAGAAACTTTTACACGGGGTGCCTATTGCCTTTTTTCGGTAGACCTTGTACCATTTCGAGTTGTCTCTGTTGAATTCCCAATTGTAATTGAATCCCAATTTGGCCTTTCGTCTCTCTTGGCATTCCTCCTTTGCCAAAGTTTTAGCCTCGTCTAAGTTGGGCAATAGGGTGGCGTACTTTATAGAGCCGTTGACACTTTCGCCATTGCTATACTCCGGCATTCGGAAGATGGCCTTACCATCGGGAGGGACATAGAATCGAATATGGATGGAAATTCTTTCTGAGTCGTAGCCCGTTTGGAGATCTTGGGGAAAGTCCATATTCCATGCAATTGAAAAGTCACCCCTTCTTGTACCTTGTGTCTGTTTGTAGAGAAAGTTCAGCCATATGTCTATCTAATGCAATTATAAAAGAAAACGAGCTCGTATATTCATATAGAAAGACTTACCGCAGATGCAAATCGAAGATCCTTAGCAGAATTGGGGAAACGAGGCCAGAACAAAACTTCTTTGCCTCCAGAAGTGGTTGGAGACAAACTGACTCCCGCCACTGATGAAGCCATCCACTCAGCCGATGCTGTACATTATGAATAGATACGAGGTTTAAAGATACATGAATATTAGATTTGTCAAGCATTGAATTATAGAATACTGTACCTCCAAGCATAGGATGGTTATGGCTATAAAGATCTTCACTTCGCCACCACGACTCCCAGTGAGTTGTTGCGTCTAAATGGAGACCATCAAAGTTAGCTTTAGATCCTCGGCAAAAAGAAATCAATTATCGGGACTTACTATGTGACAATAAATACTCCCAGGTGCCGACCCCAAACCCTACACATACACAAGGAAGCGGGTATTTGACAATATCGAATGTTAGCAAAAATATGAAAAGGCATGCAGGTGTCCCATCAGATCTTACCGGTTGCTTTCGATAATGCCACGTTGTGATACCCGTTGTCACTTAATGTCTTCAAAGAATATCTCACAGCAAAAATCCCTTCATTAAATCCATGCCACTGGCTCCAACCCATGGCCCATTGTTTGCCTCTTTTACTGAGTTCCTGTGTTGCAACCATTTCATCAATCAGTTCCTTGGGCGATTCCTGTATAAATCGCATTTCTTCACTACCCGGCCAAGTGTGCCCCTTTCGCCGGAAATAGTCTGCATGAGGTAAGTTATGCGGTTAGGTCAAACGAACAAAATATAATCAAGATGCATGATGGTACACGGCGTCTCACTTCTTAAAACAGTACACCTCTTACTTCCAGGTACAACACGAGAAAACAGCGACATTTCAGGTCCTGGACTCATGTTCTTCCCGGCGGGTTCTGGCGGAAGAAAACAGAAATTGCCATTCTTGAGGTAGAGGTTGGCAATCCTTTCCTTAACGGTCTCTGCCAAAGCCAAACCTTCATCTACTTGCGACGCAGGGACAAGAGAACCCATTCTATTTGCCATATACGCGATGCATCGTGCTACAGCCATATAAAAACTTTGATGCGTTAGCCAGGTGTCCCGGCCACGGAAAGTAAGCCAATCCCCAAGTCCACTGCCCTCTTTGACATAACCCTTCAACTCTTCATCGTAACCTTTCACTATCATACCCTTGTCAAAGTGATCACGAAGAAATTCAAACCACCTCAAATGAGAGGCGAATGTTTGTTCCAGTAGCTTTAAATCTCCGTAGTGCTGGAAATGACGAACAGCTGTCAGTGGCGGTGCAGTAGCCCAAACAGTTTCACCTGGGTTTGGAATGGGAGTGTCGGCAGATATCATAAGAATGAGACAGACACGGAATTTTAAGGCACAAAAGAAATGTGAGTCTCACCTGCACCATCCCCTATTCCAGCGTAATCATTTAGAGCCAGCCAGTAACTTGTCCCAGCATAGGCGCCGTTTTCCCATTGTTGATCTCTCCAATCTGAAATTGGGATGGATATTAAAAGTGATGTCACTGGAATGCGATAGAAAAATCATTGACATGTTAAATGGATCTTACCAAACACAACTTTACGATAGAAGGCCGACATGTCGTAAAAGTGTAAAGCTGAAGTGAAACGACAGTGTAAGAACATTACGTAACAAAAGAAGATGATCAAAGCAGGGATAGACATTGACAACATACCTGATGGCGCATCAGCATTGATATCTCCTCCATACTGTATTTTTTCTCGATGAGGGCAATCGCTTTGTACGCTTAAGAGATTTGAGTTGAATGCATTCCTCACAAGTTCGTACCCACCATTTATTCTGATATTTGATGAGCTAAATTCACCCCACTCCTGAAAGCCAGTTCGATAGGATAGAGCATAAACTCCTTCTGGTGGAGTAGCTGTACAGCAAACCTCCGCGAAACGAAATGCATGAGTAGTAAAGTGTGATTGCCTTGCTTCGGAGAAGCTGCCTTCTCGATTTTTTTGTAAGATATACACATCGCGCTGCATTAACGAGCCTCCTTCAATATGATCTTTGGGATAACATACACCGCCTTTCGCCTCTGCATTTCCAGCGGGGTGAGATTTGTGATTAGGTCCGCCATCATGAAGGCCCATACCGGCCACTAGAGGTAGATTGATGTCTAGTGCACAAAGAAGAAAAAGATCATCATCAATCAACATCATGAAGTCATGCAGTTTGTCAAAACATTACATCCAAAGGGCACAGATAACTCACCACCGGTACTCAACTCCAACCTCTCACCATGAATCACAGTAATGAATGATTCATTTGGGTACAAAGTGCTCACTGAATGTCCTCTTGGGTACTTGTCTGGAATTATAGGTTCTGGCAATCCGTTTTCGAACCGCACCACACCAGAAAACCCAACTCCAAAATCAATCATCCAACGTCCATCACCTAAGCTATACACTTCATCAGGGTATATTTTGGCCATGGGCATAACAGGAGGAGCTTCATGCGGCACTAGTTTGCCAATGGGAGCTATTTTGTGTTCAGGGAAGAAGGGAGTGCCATTATCTAGCTTTCTCATGGCATTGGATTTGACATGTAGCTGATACCTCCATACATCCAATGTTGTATCTGATATTGTGTGGATTAGTGAGGCAGTCAGATCTAGAGGTAAAAGCATGCAAAATTCCTGACATGAACATGCTAAAATACGATCACTCTCACCACTTTCATACAATGTAGGCACCTTCCAATAATCATTGTTTAACGACGATGATGCAGCCACATCGCTCCATTTTGCGATAGTATCCCATCCAGACAGAGAAGACATGATTCCAAGATCAATGTATTCGCCAGTAAATAAGGACGACTCTCTCAAGTGCCCTTTACTTACTTGCCACCCTGCCGCCGTACTCCCCGTAGGCAAAATGACATCCCGCGTCCCATTCTTATACGTAATAATAACATTGGCATTAATCGTATTTGGTCCATGTGGAAATAGAAACAGTCGAATAAACGATCCCTTGATGGGTCTATGATCCCACCACCCCGACCCCGACGCGATTCCAATCACATGCGATTGGCCATCCGTCATGAACGATGTGATATCAAACCCCCTATACGACACGCGTTGGGCATAATCGGTCAACGGAGGATCCAAAGGTCCCGAACTACTCAACGGGATTCCATCCACGCTGGAACGAAAAGAGCCAAGTCCACTAACTACCAACAACGCTGTTTGTACGTCATTTACAACGGGAAGTCTAGCACGGAATATCGGGAGCTGTTTTCGCTTATTCCAATTGTCACAGGCCTTTTGCTGTGCCTTCAAATTTTTATCGTTCCAAAAGGCACCGGCATCACCTTTACTCCACGATGCCATATCAACGGGATGCGTAATCCACTTGGATGTAAACTCCTCGCTCTCCGGCCCCACGGCGAATTTACTCCATGACGACGTGGATTGTTGATTATTCCCGTCCCAAACGGTAACCCGCCATTCGTAGATGGATCCCACCTCGATTGATTCCGATGCACATCTCACAACATCTGGTAATCCATCCGGTGTTTCGACCCGATCCGAATCCCATAGTATATTACTATTTTCATCATCAGCATCAGAATGGGCCATTCGTAGTAAGATGCGATAGGCAGTCGTTCGTTGTATATGACTCGCCTCGGCCGATGGTTTACCCTGCGATCGCCAACGAAACTCAACATCGTCTTTTATAACCACCGGTAGAAATTCCTCGTGACGATACTCGTTATCTTCATTAGGCGAGCCCGGTGCGCGAATCATAAGTTGTAAATGATTCACACTCAGATTGATTGGAATTATAGATCCCTCCTCCGCTTCTACTCCTGTACTTTTTGATGCTGATGCTTCATCAAACGATGATGGATAGGTATCACGTCTAACCCACCACTGTTTAGGCTGACGTCGATCCTTCTCCTCCTCTTCCCACGAACGTTCCGCCATCTCCATCTCTGATTTGTCAATCTTCTTCCTGCTCGTCTTTTGCAAATCGTCGATAGCTTGATGTAATTCCATCGCCTCAATGGCTATTTGATCCATCTGTTTGTCGAGTTGGGATATTTCATCCTTGATTCGCTGAGAGGAGCGATGGGGACGTGGAGGAGGCACTGCTGCAAGCGTTTTCTTTCGTGATGTAGGATCGTCGTTGAGGAGGATGTGAGCATTTTTATAGAGCAGGGAGGATAGGGCAAAGAGAATTACGAGTAGGAATAGAGAGAGGAGTTGGATTAGCTTCGTGTAGGTCAGAGCCCTTCTTCGAGGTGCCGCCGGTGATGCTGCTGATGCTGCTGATGCTGCTACCATTGTGTTAATCAGGAGGGTAGTGTATGAGACGAGACAGAGACGAGGGAGAGAGAGGAACGAGAGACCGAATGCTTTAGGTGATTAATTATCCTTTTCATTGTCAATACTTTGTTACTCGGCCATTTTGCCCCCTATCTAGCGGAAATGCCGGGCGAGAGCCTTTTCCCCACATCACACGAACATCTCACATCTCACCGCACACACCCTCTCCTCGCTCTCTCACACACACACCCAACGCAATAAAACCCCACATCACAAATCCAAATCACAACTCACAACCCGAACCCGATCCGAAATCCGAACCCTTGTTACTTTTTTGCCTTCACGAACTGTGTTGACCTTTGACCGTTAAAGCTCCATGAAGCTACCCCCGACGACCGTCCTATCGTCCATTGCTCTCGCTGGACTGCCCTCGCCCTCGATCTCTGCCTCTGCCATCAACAGAGCCTACGATGACATCGGAAACCTTCATGTCGATACGGGCATTCTCGGCCACCATGACACCAAACTAGAACTTCCAACGGTACGAAGTGGTCGAATTGGACCAAACATCAAACTCCACCGCCTTCATGCTCTTCAAAAAGGAGAGCCAATCAACAGTAATGCATTCGATGGCAGAGTTGACACCGGTATTTTAAGCCACAGGAACATTAAGTCTCATTTCTCGAGAAAGGCTTCTCATCGACGACGACTCCGTTCTCTTCAACAAGAGTCATTCACGACAACCCAAGTAGACGGAAACAACAACTCAACGTCTGAGTACTGCATCAACCCTGAGATCTGCTCTGATTTCTGCTCTTGCACCAACACTGCATTCTATAAATTGAATCCACCCGGAACCAATGCCTCCAATGCAAACGATACTGCCTACTTTGCCGAATATTTCGCTTGTGTCCGAGATGTCTGTATCGATGATACCACGGCTACTGAATGTTTTGGAGTTGAGGAAGAATACAATCCATGCAACGAAGTCAGTGTGGGATGCCTTGAGGATGGGCCTTGGGAGCAGTGCGAGTGTCAAGTATATGTCAGCAATTACCAAGATGATTATATGGGATATGCTATGATGGGTAAAGTAATTGATTGCTGCAAGAGTGCAGAAATTGATGGGAACGGATGGGGTTACTGCATTTGGAACCTGAGAAATACCCTCGCAGATCAATATTACGATGATACGAATGGTATTATTGCCAATGTCACTCAAGAAGTCGCTGCCAACACCACTGCCACTCAATACATTGATTTTTTCTGTTCGAAACCGGTATGCTCTGACTTTTGTGCTTGCACCCAAAACGAATACAGCAATATAGCCAACGGGAGTTATAATTTTTCTGGATACTACAGCTGCCTTCGTGATGTTTGTTTGGCTCAAGACATTACAGCAGAATGTCTTGGACAGGAGATGGCCGATTACACCTGCAACCCAAACTTTGTTGAATGCCTGAACAATGGATCGTGGGAACAGTGTCAATGCAAGGATCTTGTAACTAGTTACGATGAAAACATTGGTGGTGATACCTGGAGCTCGGAATTCACAGCACAAGTTGAGTGTTGCAAAAGCAAGGATGTGTACGGGGAAGGATGGAGCTCATGCATCTGGGGCTTTGTACCAAATAATTTCACCGATATCACCACTATGGTTACGTCTACGGATGCTTCTAATGGAATCGCGAGTGAATTGATAGACAACACTACAACATCAACCAGTAATACAGAAGTTGATGTTACCACCACGACAGTTGCACCTACCAATCCTGCAACTGATGCTACTAGTGAAACCACGAGTGAATCGGCAGACAACATTACAACATCAACCAGTAATACACAAGTTGATGCTACCACTACAACATCTGCACCTACCAATCCCGCAACGGGTACTACTGAGTCCTTAAGTAGCACGGAAGCATCAATAATGACCACTGAGGCTGCACAAGAAGCAGCCAACATGGACTCAGGTGATATGGATGCCGTTGCAGAAGATGCAGAGTCTCCACCACCGGACAGTAGCGCGTCTTTTGAAAGTGTGCCATTTGTATTCTTTACTGTTGGTGCATTTCGATATCTTTCGTTCTGGATGTAGATACTGCAATGGTTTTCTATGTATGTTATTGGCTTGCTCCTTTTTCATAAAGATTAATATTTGAACTAGATGCACTAGGTATCTATGTTTGACACAGATTAAGTTTAGTAGCTGACGGCATAAACAAATCAGCACCATTATTTGCATGGTATCTATTGGTAATTGGTAGATATCCCACTACTTTTGAAAGGTGTGACAAAAAGTCACACCTTACGTAGAATCTGG